>QNGE01001438.1:141699-166909 GCA_008508345.1 Paragonimus westermani | reverse complement strand
TCAACTTGAAAATAAACCACTAAATCCTTTGCTTATAAAAAGCTTTTTTCCTTTGTGTGATTTACTTACTGTGTAGCTCGTGCGAACTTTCTGTCTCTCGGCAGCCATGACTGTCAACTTCAACATGTTTCCTTATGTTATGATACATGGTTTATGCGTACGTCTGTGAGTGATTGATGGCCCATAATAGTCTTGGAGAAGACTGGGCTTTTCTGGCTTTCACCCTGACCACCGATGTTACTGGTCAAACCGTGAGGTTTTAACTTCTCTGTCAGTGTTTTCTGCGGCCGTATACCTGTTTTCGTGATTCGAACCGAATTTATAAAACCTTCATTAAGGTTGTGATTGTCTTAAGAACACCATAATGCCGATGCAGTGATTGCACGCAAGTAGTCCATGGTTATCGATCGAGACCTGACAGAAGCACCCGACTGTGTTCGCGGTTGCCGCCACTCACCAGATGTGCGTACACAGTGAAATTCGACCGAACATCCCACCGCATCTTGAGGCTCCATCACAACAATAACTAAAAGTGACTCATCTCCGTAATAAAGTTACGCTGACTTCAATAATTCTGACGTTCTAAAGAAATAATCGGTTGATTGAGATACGCTTTCCAGTAAGTAGCCCAAGTAAGCTTCGATGAAATATAATGCTTATAATGCTATGGAGTCCACAAACAAGGCAAGTAGAAGTTTTTGCGCCTAAAAAAGCGTCTATGCATGACAAACTAGCTTAATAAAATAACTCTACAAAGCAGTTGCGATATTTTTCAAAATGGCGATTAGTTAAATATGAAGACATGCACAGAGAGAGTTAGGTCCCCTCCCGAATCGGCAAACCAAACAGGAAACATGAAAGCAGATAAATGATCAAGTGCCGAGAAGGCACCAAATGCTCACATAAATTAAATATAACCCAAAATTAGTGGCAGGTGTTAGATTCACGTGGACTTTCCGGTCGGCTCCCTTCGAAACGTAGTGTGCTCAAGTTTCCCTATTGCTAGCCCGACCGGGACTACAAATCCAGCAACTGACCCACACTAGGCGTGATCGAATCGTCACATGTAAACGTCCAGTTGCAATCGCTTATGAGTAATGCTCAGATTGCCAGATCGCTTCTGAGGGAGACAGTGAAACTGTCCTGTTACTTCTAGTCGATGACCCACACGAGTAATACTTCTCCTCATGTTGAAACTACAAAGATCACTAAAACTGTTGTGCGAAGTCCTGCGTGCTGACTATTAATGGGTTATTTCAACTAATACGGATTGAACACCACTCACAGCTTGTGGCAGCTTTCGCATGCCCACGGACTTTTTCCAGCGTCCAGTCAAACTGGCATCGTCAGCCCAATATACTCTTTTATAGTGGTTTAACTCAGATGTGACAGAAATGTGAGATCACCCCCTCACTCTGTAACGTATATTTATGTGGACTGCATCACAGATGCTTCAACCCTCTTCTCCATACACAACCTTTTAACATGATAACGTGAATCGACTCTTGATTAATCTTCCTAGCATTGCGTCAGATGCAACTTCTCATCACCCAGTCAACTCGAGCGCTGTTATTTCTTTTTTTGGATGCAACAGAAGTAGTGGATCTCTGAAGTGATCGCCGTGCCAGTTAAACATTCCGTGTGCATAACGAATCCGAAAAATTACCATGCTCCTACGGAGTGAGATCGGATATAAGTGTTTTACCCTAGGATCACTCTATCTGAGAGTATCAATTTTTGTTCGATCACTTCTGTGAACAGGTTTAAAACTCTCAAGCTTCGCAAAATTTCCCATGAAACATATTCCAACGGCTTTCCCAAAGGGGATGAGTGTAGTCACAGTTGTCACCACACGAAGACAAAAGTGTGCCCAAAGGCAGAAATACTGACTTGTTAAACAAGAACTGCGCAGTCGTCCCAGACTAAAACTGTGTTTTGTAAGTTAGGTTACATGTGTGAAGGGTGGACCATTCCACTTCGACCGGAATTTAAGGGGACGATTGTTTGTCCACATGTTTAAACTCTCGTTTCCTGTTGATCTGTTAATTAGGGGAGATTCTAGATCTTCTTTTACCCAGTTTGGAGTATCTGTTGGTACACTGATAAACAGTCATACGTACTGATGATTGGTGTGACAAGTTTTATGGCGGCACTGGAATCAGGTGCAAAATGTGCACGCCTTTATATGATTTGTGTTCTACCAGGTAAGTGTGTTTTTGATCCAGCTGGGGGACAATTATTTCAAAATTAGATCTCACATAAACCGTGCATAAACAGATGAGTGCTTACCACCAATTCTTTATTGGCGTCAAAGGATCAGCTGTTTTGATGGCTGGTTCTTTGACGCAAACTGTGACAAAAAACATGTTGCACAAAAAGCCCACGGTCGGTAACATTTCGGCAAGGCCAAGCGTAAGGCGACCTTTTTCACCGGATAGGATATTTGTATACGTCGGTGTTGTCCAAGTTATGGCTTATCTCGATTAAGGGATTAGCGTTATGTAGAGTAAAATTCAGTTTTATGCAATAACTGAGCTTCTCGCCACATTCGGAATTATTCATCGGTCAATCCACCCCTCTTATATGGCTCTGATCAACCTACATACGCAATTACAATCTGCTTTTGATGGGATTTACTTTTGTAAGTTTAGTTTATTCAGAGTGAGGGGTACCGTGTTTGTCACTTCAAGCAGAGTTGAACAGTGAACTAAGTTCCCGATGTCTTTGTTAGAAAAATGGAATCACAAGTGACATGCCTAGAAATGTAGATCAATTCACAGTCGGCGCAATCTAATACCACGACCCATCACCATACATCTCAGGTATGAGCCAAGGGAACTGCTATAACAACCCAGTCATTCATAATCGGTTACATCTTGAATTTCTTCGTTTAAAACACGTCCTTCCTGGAGTGTAGGGAATGGACGGTCACGTCTCACACAAAAATTCACCTTACAGCATAGCTAGTTGATAGAGGTAGTTTGCGAACTCAGTGTACACCCCGAGATTGCAGTAGTACCTTAACCGTAAAAATTTGATGACCCCAGTAAGAGGTGGATAGAAAATATACGAATGTCAGTTATGCAACTAACGGTGGTTCAAAAGAAAGAACGGAATGAACTTTCGCGAAACCCGATCAGGAGATTAACAACGAGCATATCAGAAAATGTTGATTTGTTAGTAATATTGGAAAGCGGGCCAAAGATAAACTAGCCATACACGAAGTGGCCGCACGTCAATGGCTATTTTGAGAGAAAAACTTGTTCAGGTTGCATTTTTTTCTCAACAGCACGAGTTTTCGAAATGCGTAAAACAGGAATAGTTTCCAACTTGGGGAACATTCTTGACTATCTGCGTTTTGAACTCGACATTAAAATACACTTTCCCCCAGCTGAATTTTCATTATTTGGTTGCAAAATTCAAGAGTTCCCTGTGGTTCTCAAAGGTCTAAGATTTCGCACGGTAATACTTGTTTGTTCAGAGTGAAGTAGGAAACCCACATGGATGATGACATCTGGTGTGCATTTGATGCACACAGACTCTAACTTTGACTTTAATATGAGGTATCTGGAATCTATCAGACTACCAGCGACCATGGAAACAGAAGCATGTGCGTAATCAAATACATGTGGGGTCTGCTGAACATTTTAACAGCCGTTGAAAAACAAAACTTCAAACAGTTTAGCTTTATCTCATCAGTTCTTCATGAAGCAGGGGAATTGTCCGGGGTTACTTTGGATGAAATGATTTGAGAGACAAATCTAAGAACTTTGAAAAGTGACGAAACGCGTTCTGTAAAGTTCAAAAGAACAACGAATGTGTAGAGTCTATAATATGAACGTCTATGTAATAAATGAGTGACTTGCACGATGTTTGTTCCCGAAATAATCATTTATACCAGCTTTCCTCTTGTATGGATTCATCAGGTAAAACTGGCATGAACTCGGCTCATACCTGCAATCACTCAAATTGCGAGCCAAAATCATTTAGTAGACGCCCGTTTTTATGGAACTCACTCAGAAGTTAACATTTAATCCTGATCTCAATTACTTGTTAATGTAGCTGGCGTAAGTCACTGATAATTCTAGTTAGAGCATCACCACTTATTTTGACGGGGAGTGAACAGGTTACACAGTTCATAACAATTGTTTCATTGCAGGCGTGGTGGTTGAGCGAATAAATGTATCGGCTGGCAGCGTGATAGAGTGTCAGTTCGAACATCTGCCTGATAATCCCAAACATATAGAAGATGTTCCGTGAAATGTCAGGTCGGAGTGGGAATTAAAAGCGCTGAATTATAAAAGCACTGAGTGCATGTGACCAAAATCACTCTAAACGAACTGACAATATTAGAATAACTTCATCGCCGGCTTCGAGTCTTGCAGATGGTTGAATGCATGAACCATAATTTGGTTAAACCAGTAACGTGTGGTTACTCCGTTGTTGGTTACTGTTGTTTAATGCTGTTGTTTAGTGAGTGTCGGATACACGCTCCCAGTGTACCTGAAGCACATATCCTACTGTATACGCTCGGCAAATATTGAAGTTTAAGAGCAGTAATTAAACTGCTGGTAAATTTCGATGAAAGTGTCGGACTCAGGGAAGTTTTAATGTCATTGAAAAACCGTAGAAAGGAACTGGCGAATGAGGAAACAGAGTTTGAACTTATTGAAACAAGTGAGTACAGATTGCGATGAAACGGGTTATTTTCACAAAGTTCAGGAATTCTTAAGAAATACGCAAATATGGTTATAAGCAGTATGAAAGTCGTATGTGGATATCAACCGTTTTCAAATACTTAGTCCGAAATGCGCGCTTCAACAAAAAAGGGGTATGTACGGAAAAACGAGGTGACCTTCCGTAAGCAAATTCAACTTTCTACAGCAGATCATCAGGGCACACTAAACATACTACACGGATCATAGAAAACCATTCGGTCTCTTCAACCGTAGATACGGACGTAGGCGCTGATCCCGTATTACAGTCCAGGGTAGTCGACTCAATCAGACTTGTATAAGATGTGAACGTGGAACAGTCGGTATCCCTAGTTTCACAATTCCCTACGGCCAAAGCAGAAAGTGAGGTTGATACATTATTTGCTGAGTAAGATCTGTGAAATGTGTGCTGACGACAAGCTGGATTAAGGATTAAAGGTTTTATGTGGAACCTCATGTTAAATTCTTGGCCCCTAACGTATAGCGACCAGATTCGAACCGTCGCGCATCCTCTAATGGGCTAAAAACAGCTTGCACGAACCGTCTACATAAATATGAGATCTCGAGGGTATGGTTATTCATCACCATCATCATAGACAGCAATACATCAGTGGTTCACACTACTGCTTAACTGCCATATAACCATGAAGAAAAAACAAACCCTACATATGATGAGAAGGGAAAAAAGGGGTGGTGTGACTGGACCTTGACGTGGTGTGACAGATTGCGCATCTCGATGACCATTTGGGCTAAACTGGACGGGGTGGTGACTACAGCAACAGAGTTACTCATACCAGATAGGCTAACAAGTAGAGGTCTGACAAACCACAGTCTCCTGGTCCTCCAGGTTGGGGGTTGGAAAATGGTCGGCATCGCTTCCTGAAAAACGTACCATTTCTAGTACACCGCCACCCACCCGCTGCGTTGCGGTACAGACTTTTGAGCCAAAGGCTTTGGTTGAGAACCCTAATCGTTCTCCTGTTTAGGTCTGGGCGTCGTGGCAGTATCTGAGCCCACACACAACCATGAATACTTACAACACAAACAAGTCCATACTGCATCGGCCGTCTCGCAGTATAAACCGGGTCGCCCTATCTGCTGCATACAGCAGGGTAGATAGGCGAAAACATGTTACTGCTGACCTCTTCCCCACTGTCCTATCAAATTCAGCTCTCAGGCCCTTCCCCACCCCCAATTCTGATAATTTCTCTATAGGTATGATTATTCGGGAGGTTAGATAAGTTTTTGTATACTTTTCACTCTAGGAATCTGGTTTGACAAATATCTTTAGGTTCTTTTTTGTTCTAGTTGGCCTAAAAATGATACGCCGAAAGCGGGCTTTTTTGCTTATTTTGACTCCTGATAGATTGGACTGACGTACACTCGGTCAACGAGCTGAAAAATTAAAAAAGCAACCGGTAACACTTAAGTGTAATGATAAGATCTTCTGTACAAAAAACGATAGTATGTGTACTACCGCTGGCGACAAAACTGCACCCACATTTTTCCAAATAGACGGGTTTTTATTGCTCTTCTTTACCTCGATCAAATTACTTTAGTTTTTTGAACCTGACATATTCAGACAACATGTTTTATTTGCCAGCCTTTTACAAACAATTTCGGAGCAGTACCTGATGGCTGTTTTGTACAGCTGGCGCCTACTGACATCCGAATCTTTCAGTTTCATCATACCCCGCTGGCCCGCGAAAAATGAATCCATTTAGTCGTGCTCATTAGCCAACTGACGAGTCATAGATGCAAACAATCAAGTTGCTGATTCGCACTATTACACATTGAATACTTGCAGAGTGCCGAATGTTAATGCTATCTCAGTTCGGCAACTCGGCGCAGGCTGGAATATGACAGGTCATACGATTAGTTAATATAAAAAACTTACCGACAGTGGAATTATATGAGCGCTCGTTAAGACGTAGTTTCTAAAACCCAAGGACACCTCCGCACCAATGTCGTCCACTTGTAGACTGAAATCGCCACCGTTTTAAGTGTTGTCCTTGTGAACATATCAGGTTACCAGCACCCGCAGTTTCAGCTTAGTCAGCAAGCCAACAGAGTAGAAAACTCACCACCAGGAATAACCACAAGTCCGTCAGGCCACCGAATTCTAAAGCAGAACAATGTTAGACCAGCTGATCGATAATGATCGCACCGTTTACATAGAATAAGCCTGTATAAAAAGACATGGAAGAATTCACTATCTATGATTAGAGCAATCAGACAGGACGACGGCTATGGCACAGAAATAAATACTGCACCTCATTCTACACAGTAAATTTTTTACCGTTTTCTTAGTTCTGACTGTGTTTAAACCAAAAATAATATAAGCTATTCCGTTCTGATCCATCACTAGCATATCGAGAACAATTGTAATAAATACAACGGCATAGCGAAGGAACAGATGAGTCCATCCACCGATGGTGAGTAGATATTTCTATGCAGTAGTTGTTCTGTGGGCCTGATGAATGTGAACAATGTGGCTGATATCACTATCGAGTTTGATAGATTAACAAGATTTAGAAGGTAGTGGACATGAGGGAGGTTTGATGGTGTTGGGTTTATCTCTCTAAGCTCTCTGTGCGGTTGCCTGTTTCAGTAAGTTGATTAGTCATTATATTAGCCTTTACTTATGCTCTCTCAAAGACAAGTGTCTGACAATAAAAACAGAGCTGCCAACATTGCCTATAAAGCATTGTTTAAAGAGGCCACGACAGATTGCCGACATTTGGGTGATGTTGACCCTTTCTCATAAAGGCTATTTAACGCATGCCCTATTCAGGGAATTTTGCCATAGTTATGGAAATTTTGCTACGGCATTTTCTGCGTTGCGTTTAAAGCCTGAATAACATATCAGTGAGCCACTAGTACGGCTTCAATCTGGTCATGGCTCTAGTAAACATCCTCACGCCCAGCTTGTTTTGCTTACTCTGTGTTCGGTCAAAAAAGTGGTAGTTGCTAGACCAACTGTATGTAGAAATCGCATACCGAAGAATAGTTCTTCCAAACTGTGCCCAATAACATGCACCTACACATGCACCTCTCTTCATACTAGCCTACCTAAGCAAAATGACAGCACCGGGAAATAATTATGCTTTATGGACCGTCACGTCGATGACTTTAATGTTTCTTATTCCGATAATTCCAAATCAACACCATTTCGACGAAGTTTGTTCTTTTTGAACAAACGGTCAGATAATCGTGACTTGTCTACAAATACCTCAATATTAACGGATAGTTATTTTCACCTGATAATGACAGTTGGTATTAGGACTTCACGAAATGGTACTTGAAATAACATTATCAGGGTATATCCACTCACGGACGGTTACTACTCGTTTATTCATTAGTTTTTATGCTACGATATGCAGTGTTCCCTCCATCTTAATGATACTCTACGAAGGTCAAGATATTCAGATTTTATGTAGTTTCACTGAAAAGTAGTAGGGCTGACCAAATTGTTTTCGTTGAATTAGAAACAATGACAGAAACAGTTCATAGACAATCTTCTAAATCATGTGGTGGATAACACAAGGTAAAGAGGGTTGGTGTGTTTTTGGTGATTGAGTCCGAATGTAAAAATTCTAAGCTCCCAGCATACTTCGAAGCCCAGATGGTAGAACTCTTCGCTGCCTTTGGGTATGCTGGATCCGTCGCCAGTTGGAGTCCAGTCGGGCCAGAGATTTTCTTAATCGCGTCTTTCTTGTTTGTACGTGATTAGATAGAAAACATTTTCCGACCGATGTCCCTTCACTCTACTATTCAATATTGCCTGAAAACTTCCCTTAATTGATCTATTCCTCTTCAGTTCTTCATTGTTTTCTGGTCGCAGTCATGACATTTTCAGTTCAACATATTGATCCTACATTAGCACACTGTTGTAGTCGATTCCCCACTGATGGAGTACAAGCAGTGAGCTTTAGAATACCACAAACAGTGGGCCAACTCTCTTCATATTTTTATCTCTGCACTTACTCATTTCCACAACACGCTTTCACGCCTTCTCCACAACTTGGCAAAAGCGTTAGCAAATCCTAAACCCATTTGTCCGTAGCTCACTGAACGATTTACTAAATCCTTATGTTGCTTTGCTGGTACATAGTTAAATCAAGAAGCTTGTGAATTCATTTTGATCTTAGCTAACTTCATTACACGAGTCCGAAGTCAAGCTTTATATATCAATTAGAAGATATGAAATTCCTGTTCATTTCAATAAATGATCTTGCCTTCACGTGATACTCAAGGTCATAGCTTTATGCAAAATACGGTAGCATCTTGTTGGTCTTCCGTAATCGAATTTTCGGGTGAATACATGTACTATTCGTAGACTGTTGTTTTTTCTTCCCTGCCATATTGTCTTATCCTACACCAAATATTGAGTCGGTGGAGGTTCAGAAAATTTTATCTGAATATCCTTTCGAAAAGATGATGACCACCAACACGAAATAATATAACCCACATGTTCTTATTATTGGGGAATGTGAAATCTTGCTGGTGGATGATTTTTTATGACATAAAATACAAATTAATTTGGATAATATTTGAACGGAACACAAATGGTTCTTCCGATAGTTCACGTTTATTATGTTTCAAAGAAGGGAATTCAGTAAAGTTGATACAGCTGTACTTTGCAGATGGCTGACAAGTACCACAATGGCTTTTTATTTTCGACTTGTATCAAAACAAGTGTAAGCCGATGTGATTGTTTGATTCTCCGTTATTTTTAACATTTCACCAAACATTCTGTTAAAAAAATGCTCCAATGAACTTTGCATGAACAGTTGTGCAAATGTTTCCAGGTAATGGTCTCAGTTACAAGAGTTTAACCCTATGATACATACTGGGTTGCTCAAATTAAACTCGATATAACTTCGAGGACATCATTGTGACACCCACCATCCGTTGGTTGATTCATTTCATAAAAATTGCTACAGCCTTCACATCCGCAATGTGTATACTACAAAAGGCAGGAATCCGCATCATTACCCACTCAACGTGATATGGTGTAGAAAAATTCAGTAAGTTTTGCAAGCATGCACGGCGGTCGAATATTTGAAGTGGACGAAAGCCGTACGGTTTTAAGTTTACGCCACTAGCGTCAACCATTTTTTATTAATTCTTCTATGAAAGGTCAGATGATTTGATCACAGAAGAAAGTTTCCTGAACGGCTCAGCGGAAACCTATTCGACCTACCTGTACGAAATGTGTTTCCGGTGGTCATCAATACCTCCAGAACAGTGGCGATGAGAGCATCGCGTTAGCACTGATATGGTGAGCTTACACATCTTTGGGAGTAATGGACTGTGCAACTTGCCTGGCTGATTGGGTTCATTCCACGGGTACGGTGAAACCGAACCTATTTTGGGTAAACGAATCCGACGCTGGTTAAATTTTACTCTGGTTACTTGTGAGTTGGCTAGCTGTGGCTGATAAGTGACTGGCCACTGTAAGATCTGAGTACACATGTGAAACCGAAGTCGACGGCAAAGTTTTCTCCAACAGTATGTTCCTAATTTCTCAGTTGATGTCCGGAGGACAAAGGATACTCTTGTCTGCCAAAAATGTTGAACATGGTAAAACTGTAGGAAACATGGTGTATTGAAGAGAGATCGATTCCAAATCAGGCCGTTCTCTCTCGTTAATTGTCTTGGTCTTATTTTTCTCGTTTTCAATATGTCTACTTATAAAAATAACAGCTGTGTTTGTACACACTTGCAATTCCAGAACACGTACATTAAATCACGCTGTTTTTCTGCGCGGATTAGTAAATAAATGCTGTTCAGTTCCACAGATGTAGAATCATCTTAATCCAAAGTTGTTATAATTAGTTAAAACAAACTGACGTTTTTCGATTCGTTGTTTTCTTTACTATACACATATAGGCTATCCTCCAACCACATGCCAATTATCATTTAGATATTGGTCATCAACAGACCGCCACTAATCAAGTAGCTCATTTTACATTATTAGGTTTACAAAAGGGCACTGCCTACGAAAATTAAAAGGTACGGACTTTTGTCTATCACGGAGGACGCACTCTACTGTCGGGATATTACAAAGTAAACAAGATGAGTTAACTCAAAGATGTAAGGAAGTCATACCGTCTCTACTGTCTACGATACAAGGGAAAGAGTCGGCCGAAGAAGAGTTTACTCAGATCGGACTGAGAACAGCATGAGAGGAAATGCTTCGAAGACTGTGCTGAGTGAAACTAAAGTTTGAAGACAACTGTTTGTTTGTTGTTCGGAATAAAATGTTCAAAAAATCTTCAAGAATTTGTAAAAATCATAAGGGGTTTTTGCAGCTGTCTGGTTTTCGTACAACCTAATGATTATTATGGATGTTGAGATAGGCACCGCCAATAGACAATTGGTGATTATATTGGTCCTTTGTGAAAATAGTCTATTTTGAAGAGTTCATTGGACAGCAGGATTAGTGGAGCGAGTTGAAGATCACAGCACTGCAAAATCCTCACCCATCTGATGGCCTTGGCTACTTTTTGTCTCGAAGATAAGTTAAACTAGCCCTTCTGAAAAGCAAGCGCACACCAAATCTTACATGCTCACACTTTCACACAACTTGATACCAATTTATCGAGTTAATACCCACTAAGTAAAATAGGTCTTGGTAACGCAACTGCCTGGCACACAATCCCGAACAGATAAAAATGTGGACTAGTAGAACGTTCAAATGATGACTTGACCTAGGTCCAATCCTAGTATGACCTCAGGACTATCCATCACTAACGAACTCCAACAAGACCAAAACTTCAGTCAAATACTTCTTTTTGGCAGCAGCTCATAAAACTGTCTTCGGGAATGTGGAAAGTGCGATGGTCTGAGAGAAGCTGAAGCTATATCAGTAAACATCTCTACTCCTGGTCGGTAAACAGTTCAAGACATTTAGAGTTTGGCAATCAGACAAAAATGCCGGTAGTTAACTGATACCGATACCATGTTGAAATCTCACAATCACGCATGGGCTCCTTGATGAACAGCATCAGTCAGCGACCCCAAGTAACATTTTGAAGAGCTATAATCCACTTTCAAATCAGGCATTCATAAGTTGATGAAATGGGACAACCTTGGTCTATTACATCAGTCTTTCAACGGTTGAGGACTAACTTGTGCTTGTCTTTCAATTACGTTTGTGCAAGACATTACTTTTTGTTTGAACAGACAATATGCTCACAATTTGCACTCTGTGTACTCATGAGGGGATTGTCACATTACACCACCAAATTCTGATTGTTCAGAGGTCAGGTGGTAAATATCCTCCAATTGTCGGCACAAGCCTCCAAAAGTTCACAGTGCAAGTGAACTGACGAAAATCACTAAAAATAAAGTGATTCGGTGCATTACTCGCTGGGCCTCAACGGCAGCCTCAATAACGACGATGTCATGCATAATCGAGCAGCAGTTTGTCATTAATGTGGTCATTGTCAGGGCCTGGGTTTGAACTCAAACCACATTTTGGTTCAAGTGGAATCAAAAAGACAGTCTCGGTATTACTCAGAAGCGAATGAGACTGAAAATGCGTACATTTTATTTTGGTGATGTCTTATGTGAGGTTATTCGCAAACTGATAAACACAGTTGTCTATTGATGGCTTGATTGGGGTTCAACTCTTGTCTGCGACAAGTTGCAGACAAGCTCCAACATGAGCGAAACTGGAGTAGAACACACTTTCTTTAAAGAGCAGGTCGAATTGTCTCTGTACCCGAGAAATTCACAAGCATTCGTAAAGGAGCTTCAAATGCCATCTACTTATATGACCTTTACTGAGTTTTGTGCATAAGCCGTGCATTTTATACCACCCGTGGAGAAATAATCGAAGCTAAACAGGTGCCACAGATATGCAGTCGAACACACACTGCGCATCCCTGAACGCTTGTTCTACAGTAGCATCCATGGGGGGTGTGAAAGGAAGGAATGCCACGCCGCGTTAGATTCCGAACAGTGTGATAAGAAGCTCGGCTGCTTGCGGTGGCAAGGTTTTGTTCGTTTTGTTCTACCCGGCGTTAGATCTCCACTGTGCTGCAGTGTTCTGTGAGCGAGTTATGTCTGTTCTACTACCTGTCTCAAGGCTAACGCGATGACGAGGACTAAGACAATGCCGGCCAAGCCGTGATGGATTACGCCTGTGCACCTCAGAAATAAGATTAGCAATGACGGATTAAATTAGTACCTGTTAGGTCGCAATATGTGGATCTGTCAGCCCAGAATTGAACCTGTCATTTTCAGTGCATCTGATGCTAAATCGTGACATTCTTAGATGAGCGTTTCTTAACTGTTCAGTGGGTTTGTTCCCAAGACCTTCATACTCTCCTTCAATATAACGATGGAGTGCATTTGCAGACTGCAGTCTACGGACATACGCATACCCCACTAGAGAGAGTCTACGGAGGTCCGTAGAATATAGGTATTAAATCAGGCAACCAGATAACGCGATTCCGATCAAAACCAACATGCGGGTCCCTTGTAAAGTCTGTCTTTCAGGGTTATATGTACCATACTTTGTCGTCAATAACAGCATGCAGATAGAAAGCAGCCTCACCACCAAGTAGTATATGTGTAAAGGATTCGCGTTGTTGGACAGTCGTACCTTTGCAAATTTCACTGTCGATTAACCGTTTCTAAAGGTCACTCAAGAAAGTGTTCAAGGCCACTAATTGACAAATTTGGAGGGACGAAATTGCGGACGAATTCGCATTTTCTATATAAACGGCTGGTTGATGAATAGCAATTTATCAGAATTACATAAAGAAACTCAAAGACTTGCATTCCAAGTGATGTAATGCTGTTGTCCAACTATTTTATGGCTGAAAAAGTTTTTCCCCACCGAGCGGTATGCTTACATGAAAAGCTTCAATTATTTCACCACTGACGTATTCCGTTCTTTGGTTCTCTGGATAATGATACTTGAGTTCTTCGGAAGTATTTCGAAAAATTCATCGAAACTAACTCAGTACTGAGTAGTACTGATAAAGGCCCAGGAGTTGTCATTCTCAACAAGGCTGACTACTTAAGGAAAATGAACTCGTTATTGAAAGATACAACCAAATTTGTAAAGATAGACAACAAGAAGGATAAAACGATGGCTATAGAGAAAGCTTTTACAAAATCCTCATGATGTTTGAAACAGACGGGATCTATCGATTCAAGTACGTTTTCGAAAGTCAGACCAGCGGACGCTGTTATCCCTAGACTTTACGGTTTGCACAGGGTTCACAAAAGTGGAATACCCTTGGGACCGATCTTGAACATGAGTAATTCTCTGCATCAGGCAACTGCGAAATGGCTAGCTAGGATGTTAGATCCGGTAAGGAGAAAGCTAGCAGTTCACGGTTTGAGGGATTCATTCGAATTCAATAAAATCTTGAAGTAAATGAATGTGTCATGAAAAAGAATATTCTCGCTTGATGTAACATTCCCATTCACTAATATCTCGCCCAGGGAAACAATCGAGTTTCTAGGCGATTACCTTGAGAAAAACTCCACAACTGTGGGATTACCGGTAGAAGAATTAAAACGGTTGTTATATCTTTGTACTTATAATGTTCAGTTTCAATTTTCCGGTAGACTATATTGAAAAAAGGACGAAGTGGCAATAGGGTCAGCAATCGGACCATTACTAGCTGATATTTTTTATAACAAAGCTTGAAAGTGGAGCGCTAACAACTCAGATTAACTCGTTCACTCTTTACAAGCGATATGTAGATGATATTATTTGCGTAACGGATGTATCATTAAGCCCTAGAGAAATACTGGAACGGTTCAACTCAGCTCGTAGGAATATCCGTTTTATCATGGAGCTGGAGTCACGCGAAGATATCTCTTTCCGAGAGATCTTCCTGTCCAACTGCTCAGATGGGACGATATGAAGAATAGTACACCGTAAGTTGACGTGGACCGGACAATATACGAATTCCCATATTTTTGTACCAATACAAAAGAAAGTTAATCTTATCCGATGTGTGGTCGATACAGCGATGAAAATATGCTCTGGTGATACTCTAGAAGAGGAAAGACGATTCATATTTAAAGTACTATTTGAAAACGACTCTCCCGAACAGTTTGTTCATAAACATATGTTAAGTAGCACAAAATTAGAAAATTCACACACCGCAGAGAAAAGTTTGTTTATATTTCACTGTTTTTTAAGGGCGATAATGCCTCAGGGAATATTAGTAACCAAATTGGCGTAGTTAAACAGATTGAGAATAACACAACGTTACGAGCAAGTTGTAATACTCTACGTTTCAACCACCTCGGGTGGCCTTCCTCAGGAGTGTTGTAATCGAAATCACATTCTATTTATCAATAACATGTTAAACACGACGCCCAAACTCTTCAACTCCATTCGTGCTAAATTTGGTGCGGATATCTTAAAATTAGCCTAGCCCTAAGCAAAACCTACTTTGCGGCAAAACTACTTGTCCAATTTAATTCCATACCAATTTTGCGTTCTCACTTGGAAGATACATTGCCTATTCATACTGCCTCTTACTGTGTATATCATTTTGTTTTTCCCTGTGGAACAAGCTATGTAAGCCGTACGACACAGCGATTATCCGAACGCATTCGGGAACATCATCCGGTGTGGCTAACTCAGGGCTTGGCAAAATCTTGATTGTCTTCTATCGCTGTGCACCTAATGGAACCCAACCACTCAATGGATCTCAATGACTCATTCCGTCCTATCTATCACGCTCCAGGTTTACAATCAGAACATGTCAAACAGCGCTTGCTAGCAGTCGCAGAAGTCATAGCAATCCGGTTACTCTCTCCCACACTATGTAGTCAAAAACTTCTCGTCAAAACACTGAATCTTCCATGGCCTAGTGTTCACGTCCGGACCGAACAGATTACGTAATCTTAACCACTACCTTAACAGCCATCAATAATTTGTACAGTCGACTTGATCCTTCTGTAACTGATAGTGAACCGTTCGATCCTTTACTGTACCTTTCCTCACACATGACTGACCCATATAAATGTGATGTAATTAGCCTGTTGATGAATCGCCGAAAACAAGCTTGTTTGCTACTCGTTTCTTCTAACTACGATCTGTCAACCTTTGTCAGCCTCATCGTTCTTGTAGTGTCACCACTTGGCTAAAATTAGGTAGGCAACTTTTAAGATGGTGTGCAACTTGCGACTTGGTGCTTCCCATCTTCAATCACACCGTACGCTAGTTTGGGTATTCGAATATAAATCTTCCACTTTCGTCTACCGTCCGGTTTGATTATTGTGCCAAAGCCGCTATTTACCAGATTATTTCCTTGAACACAGTAGTCACACCAGACTCACTAGATTACCAGGCAGGCCACAAGGTTTACCGTATTGCATGCTAACTATTTGGCACACTGCACAACATTGAGCCCCGTTTACGAATCACTGTCTTCTGCCAGTATTCTAACTGTTAAAACGATATCCGTCAAAAAAACATGGCGGACTAATGGTTTGTTAATCATACAGATACACCCTCTGTTAACTGCCAACAGTGTTATCACACTCGGGTTTTGCGGAACCAAATTCCTACCCTCTCTTTATCTGCAGCAGGCAAACAGAGATTATTGGATACTCACGTAGAAACTACAACATGATCTCACCTGTTTTCGCATCGCCGCCGCCGCCGCCGCCGCTGTTGCTGGCCGGGGAAGAAATGTCACTGATGCCAGACCATCAAGTCACTGCCGTCCAGCCTTTATTGGTAAACCTTATCCTCAGTGAGACAACAAAACCGAAACTTACTGTTGTCCCTTCCGACGTTACTCGGTGTTATTTGACCCACCAAAGTAAACCAACAATAAACTGGGTTCCAAACCAATATACGCATATAGACATCATATCGATCAAACACACCCATCTTCATGTATGGTATACTGAACGCGATTTCCGACATTCAATAAAAGGTTAGTTACTTCGAGAAATCTCAGTGAGTCATAAAACACACGGTGCAGTAAACATGTTTTCCGGTTATAGTTATCAAACGGAATAAAACTAAGAACGGTCACATGCCGGGCAGGGCATCGGTCAAAATTCACACTATCTCACTTTTGTGTTTGTGAACGCCAACTGGATAGAAAACTTCGTACATTCGCTCCAACTACCTTAGTCATTAGCTGACTCACTGGATCGATTTGTAGGTAGTTAACACCTAACTGGTCTTCATAGACACAAGTGAGATAGTGTCTTTCGACTACTACCAAACATCGTCTATGATCGTCTTTTGTTTTATTTTCTTCTATAACTGTAACAACCCGACGGTTTATCTTATCGAGAAGGTTAGTTACTGAAGGACGTGAAAAATGTGTCCTTTTTTGTAAACCAGAACAGACGCAGGTTACAATTGCATCAGTATGGATGTTGAGTAAAGGATGATTGGATAGCTTAAACTAGATCTAACCACGGTCTCTTTGAACAAACACTACGCACCCTTCGGCATCTAGAAAAAACAGCCGACTAAAGACGATTGTGGAGTAGGTCTTTCAGATTGAATGCAAAGATATCAACAGCGCAAAGCGAACGAGTAATGCTTTGCTTCCACGCATCTCTCTATCACTTAAAGGTGCATAATAAACGTAGTCAGATCGCCATTGTTCTTAGTGAGCACATTGGATAGGCTACGCCAGAAAAATAGTACAGACTAACTGAGAAACGATAAAGACAAACCATAAAACGGTGACTATGGGCCAAACCTTCATCACAAACGGTTGAAGTGCTACAGGAAAAAAGCCTACGTGCAACGCAGGGAACCATATGAATATTTTTGCATCAGGTTAATTCCAAACATTCGGGTGATTAGAAACCTCACGTCTCACATTTTGTGGTTGGAATTAAAATTGGTGTGTATGGTTCACAGTGTACATGCAATGTTAGCTCCGAAATTTTTGGAACCTGGCAGTGATGATGACATGATCTGTTCTGGACTAGCATATCGAGGAGGAGGCCGGATATCTCATGCCCTTTTTCATATTAGCTGCTCAGGGGGCGATATCTATTCCTGTTATGTAGAAACTAATGCAAATTTTGTTATTTAAAGTTTTGCGGTCTACGTGAACGTTAACAGAAATAAGGTAACCGTCACTAGTTTAGTGAAGTTGAGGGATCACGCCACACTACCGGTTACCAGTCAGACGGAACCAGGTAGTTAAATAGCGAAGTAACTTGAGGAAAATACAAGATGGAACACCGGAGTGCATCCCCGAAAGAAATGGTGCCTTCCATAAATGAACCTGGTGCTGGCAACTTTGTGTATTTGGATACACGGTGGCGTTTGGAACTACACGTCCTCGTGTCACTCGTGATTTTGGCTCACAACAGTAGTACGTCTGAACAAATTCCCACCCAAGAAGTACTGTGTAGCTTTTAATAAGATACGTCTGCATACCTCCAAGAAGAATGGTGGGATTTGCTCACGCCAACCACAAAATGTCTTATACACTTCGTTGGTTAGCATGTCACCTCACGTTCCCCCAGGAAGCCTAACCAGTGATAAAAAGGCTTGACTACAATGGTGTCCTCTCGACAAAACCGGTTATGTTTATCGCCACAACTTGATAATGCACTTGCAGTTTGCTTCGTGAACTATTTTATTCATCAATTTCCTAGGCATACCATGTTGGCATGCAGATGACCTTCATCAATGTATACTGTATCTGTAGTTGAACAGCAGTAAATTTCAAATAATTTGATTGGCCGATGAGTTAAAAGAAAGTGATTTGCTCAAACAAAAATTTAAGGATATATAATGGAAGTCTGAAGGGCCGAAATCAATGTTTTCAGAGGCTTGACGGATAAAGAATCTCAACTAACGACTGCCACTTGCACGCGTGGAGAAGAAAATCGCCAAGCAATTTCGAGGGAATACTTGTAGACTGTTGCAACCGGCAGAAGACAGATTTTCCTACAATGGGGATATCTACCTGATTATAAAAACTGATGAAGGCTTTCAAAAGACACTGAAATACGCGTCCTTCTTTGGCCGATAAGTTCATCAGATCTGAACCCTACTGGGAAAATGCGGAATTATTCAAGACCTACAATGAACACCCATATTGTTAAGCATTGCAACGTTTCCCGTGGCAGATTTGAACAAAGAAGTTAGAAATATTTTTGCACAATGTATTCTTCGAGCACGGTTTGCTGCATCTTATCAGGCAGACTGCAGTATGTGCCTGATGAAATGCAGAGATATGTGCTCGAGAGAGACATTGTGCAAAAACTGTTTCTAACTTTTTTATCCATGTTGTTGTCAGTAAATAGCTCCGATACAGATTAATTGTAACGTCGGTCTCTCACATAGCCTAATTGTTTGAAAAGACGCAGTGGATAGCTTATAAAAGAATGAATTACGAAATATAGACTATGAACAGTGTTTTAAAAAGTTCACGATATTAAACACACCTGTTCCTTTCTTTTAAATTTTACTTCCAGTGCATGGGTGAGCAGTGATGAGCCGCATTGGAAGATGTTGAGGTCATGTTTAGTTAAGACCTAAGTGGATGATACTTGTTACATTTAATCTCACGCCGATTACACATGTCCATATAAACATTCAATGTACGTTGTGAAGAGAAATTTTTATCCAAAGGTTTTACTTCATATAAAGTAAGTGACACGTGCTTTTTGTGGCAAATAACCACAGAATTATTTTTCTTTTGTCGATTACCAATGAAAATATCAGGTGCAGTTTGCGAACTTCCACAAGGTTGAAACTAATGGATGTTTACACAGCTGCGATGCCAAAATAGAGACGAAGGTTTGTGATTTATCTGGTCGTCTCTCAATCCCAAATCCACTCTTTTTTGGATGTAATTTTACATGGATTATCCCATACGACATTATGGTAATTCAGGGTTAGCCCTTGCTTCAGGTCACCCAACTGGGAGGTCGCGGTGAGTACAGCACACAACCATCTGTAGTGGTCCAATACGTTCGTAATAGTGAGGTTAGTGAGAGACTGGTAAAGAAATTATCAAATGAAACGCAATATTCTCGATTCAAAAGGCTTACCAGAAAAAAGCGAAAACCTGTGACATCTGTGACCTTTCCAACGTTATGAATACTCTGCCATCTTCTTAATCAGCGTTAGAACAGCTGGTGGGGTTGTCTAGAATATACATGATAACTAGGAGGTGACTCCCTTAAAGCAAAAATGATCTAGTGTGAACAACAGTCGTAACTGGAAGACGAAGAGTCTAGAAACCTCTCTGACTAGGCTGAACGCTAGGCTTAATACTTCACTATATTTATTGGCAAACTCGACAAACTTTTCAGATGTTCGAATGGATACGATTCTTCGCAATCAAGAGCTTCGAAACTGGGCCTAATGACATTTACGGTGTTTCAGTGGCATGTTGCAAACCTAAAAAAGAAAGACCAGCCGTGACTGGTGAACCCGCTACATTTTGTTCAGAAGAGTGCTTCGCTGTAGATAGAATGAAGTAACCAACTGGCAAATGTCACTCATCATCTTGAAAGTACGCTCCGCATCGGCTGAACCGTTTTTGTATTATCACTGAGATGAAGTTCGAACTTAGGTGTTGAAAGGTATTTTGTTGCACTGTAAACCAGTTATGATAACTAAGCGTGCTTCGGTAGGATTAATCTTCTTTCCTTTGTTGCACCTGTGCGGTATGTTCATATTTTCTCATATAAAGCATGAATGTATCGTCATATCTGTGGGGTCCTAAATTACTCATCTCATGTTCGGCTATGTCACTCTAAATTCAGAATCATTCAACTCACCTCTTTCTAACATGAAGGGGACACCCAGAATGTCAAATGAAGTAATAATCAGATGGTGCCACGTCAAGTCACAACGAGTTTGCGCCCAGACCACTGGCAAAAAGGCTGGACTCCTCGCTATTGATTGCGCGACGGCACAGTTCCGGTACTCATGGCTGATTAAAGCAGGGCAAAAGTTTCAACATAACGCTGTGGACGTTTAGCGTAACTGTAGCTAGCTGTCCAATTTTTGGTTGGTATTTTATTTGGTCAATTTTAACCACGTGGTCACCTCTCGCCGACCAAGTACTCAGGCAGCTTCAAACGACTGCTAATTGTCAGCTACAGGGAAAGCTGACGCTTCCAGTTTTCATGTGTACACTGCATCTGACCGATCGACACTCCGGTTATCGTGATGTTTCAAGCCAGACGTAATCATACAGAACCCGATGTGGCATGTATATGTGGACAGCCATTAAATGTCTCACACACAAATACTTGTTCATGCCCATGGTTTTTCATTTCCCATTCCACTGAACAGGTTGTGAATATGTAACACTTCATATAAAGTGTTGCAGTGGGAGGACCTATCTGTCTGAATAAACGAGCACAACCTCTTAGGCAAGCTTTACTGTAAGCAAACCTATGACCTAGAAATACATCAAATTACAGCTTCAGGTGGACTGTAAGATGTTCCAACCTACGAAAAGTAATCAAAATGCTTGCTAAGTCATCTCTGGCGCTGATTGTCATCGTAAAAGTTTCTAACATTGAAAATCATAAATGTTTATTCCTTCTTATATTCTAGTTTGGTCGAACAGGTTACGTCTATCTTGTTAGTCTGCACGATCACGAACTACTTGACACGCAACTATGATTTTGCCATCAAGTTGACAAAGAAACAAGAGTTCGTGACGAAGTTATTTTAGTCACATATAACCACACTATGATAATAATACCAATCCGTATAGCCATATACTAGCCATAAGAGATCTAGCATGCGACAACACATCAAAAAGTAACATCTCAACTTACGGCGTACTCAGAAGCCCATAAACTGAAAAGGCACATCCAGATTCAGCGGGGTACAAACTAGACTGATTATCGTGTGTAGCGAAGAAAGTTGGCATATTCGAATAAAACTGGAGAGTTTCTATAAATTTAAGAGTAAACACTGTGGAATTACCAGTAACAGTGAAAAGAGACGGAAATGTGTAAAAATGACTGAAATATCATTTAATGTCAAGGCGTTCATGATACTCACACGTCTCAAGGTCATAAAATGTTGTCCTGCTACTCCTTGATTTGAATGGTGTGACAGTTTTTACTACTGATTGGATTACTAGGGCCGATTAACCGAATAACAGCCATGTCCGTGAAGTGACTACGGGTAAACAGTCGGGAACGTGTTGGTTACACAAGCTGAGCACCACTCACAACTAACCGCATCTTTCGCATTCAAGTAGACTCAGGGTCCGTATGTGCCGTATTCTGAAACTGAAGGAGTGTGACTGATAGTTGAAAAAACAATCACCTTTAGAAATTGTTCGTGCGGTGAAGGATAATAACAACGGACAGGAGGTTACCGAAAACTCACCTCTCGATGCACGTGGAGTGCAATCTTAAATGATTAACCTGCTAATAAGTAGTACGATATTTAATCGATGAAGCCTGAACACCACTCACGATCGAACAATATGTTTGCATTCATGTAGACTTATCAGTTGCCAAGCTTGCGATTTAGGTTACAAACGTCTCATCACCAAGCGGGGTGTCATCGTCAGTCCGTAAGTGTTTCACTGCATAGTTTTGAGCGTGGAGTTCGACGAAGTCTAACGGATGCTTGCTCTTATATATCAGAGTGAGTTGACCTTCTAACCTGAATTCTGATCGGTCGCTTTCAGGTATTTTGTCTTTTGACCTGGCCCAGCACTAGTTGATTTTGTTGCACTTGAACTTTGGCCCGATGTCCGACTAGTTATTCCCTGTAGTTCTTGAGTCATTAGGCTGAATTCTGGTTGGCCGCTCCTTGTTGCACCCGCACTTTGACCTCGAAGCGTATTCTTTGTAAACTGACTGAGTGAGTCATCTCATCGTTTTCGAACTCCGTCCGATTGGTTATCCATTGTTCAGTTTCGACTTTGGCCTAATCTGTTCAAGTTGCTCTGTTTCGGTTTACTGGAAGTTGGGCTTGATGACATCTACGTCTCCCCAAATCTTCGGTCCGTATTGGTTCATAGATTTCCTCCACCTCGATGTGTTTGTTTATTGACCCCACTGATGACTACCAAGCTTCGCGAAATTCTCTTGCATGCCTTGTGTTTGGCTGAGTATGGATTTCTGCGGTATTCAAGTTGAAGACGTGTCCAGTCTTATCCTCGTGGACGAAGATCAAGGAAGATTGATTGTGCCTCTTAATAGCCACTTCGTATTCATGTATTCGTGTTGGTAAGTTCCGTCTTGTTTGGCCGACGTATTGTTGTCTACAGTCATTGGATTTTGTGAATGACGTTTCTTCTGTCGGCGGGTTCGAGTTTTTCTTTTGGTTTTGATGGTATCCTTCGTAATGTTTCTGTTGGCTGGTATTCTACTGTGATACCCTGTGGTCTCAGAAGTCATGCGATCATTCCTGATATAGTTTTGCTGTATAACAATACACGTCGTTTCGTTGGTGGTTCGGTAGAGTTGGAATCTCTTTCTTTCTGTAGTAGACTCCGTCCGATGGAATTTCGTGGGTATTGGTTGCAAAGAAATACTCGGTACAAGTAACTTTCCTCTTTTCTTTGGGGCTCTACGGTGCTGCGCAGTTTGACAAAGGCAACTCGTGCCTTTGCTATCCTCGCTGATATCTCATCAGCAATATTACAGGCTGACGAGATAGTNAGTTCAAATCCCGGCCGTGGCAAGGATATGCACTACTGACGAGCTCTAATGAGAGCGAAACTCGAGTCTAGTGCTTCTTTTCGAAAGAGGCTGGCTGGAAAGTCTATCTGAATGGGAAGGCTGCGATCAAATGTGAGTGATGGGCAACTTGAAAATAAACCAAATCCTCGACTACTCATCAGTGATTTAGTGGTTGCAGTGAATAATGGCAATTTCTCACTGTTGTTTTCGTCATAACTACCACTTGTTTCTGAAGTTTAATTAATGTGCTGTATGACTACAAACACAAGGAACATGGCGGTCACTGACCAAACAAGGTTACACATTGCAGATTTCAAAACACGACACATGATGTTTGAACAGTCAACAGATGGTGATTACCAGACCTGTGCAAACACAACCAATCAAACCTGAAGACCACATTGTCAATATGATAGTCAGGTCCGCAGTTTTGTATAGAATAGAGAAGAGCATGCAACAATTGTGATTCACTTCGGAGTTCATTCGCAATTATACATTCATTGATGTCTAGAAGGATGGGTCAGGTTGCACGATTTTCTAAGATGATTTTGGTTAAGGAGAAGCCAGCAAGGTTGTATCATAATGCCAAATAGCAAATTAGCGAGATGACTAATTAGACATCCTCAACAGTACCGATCGTCAGGTTTCTGCAGAAAAATGAACTGAAAATTAGTATAAACCAGGGTAAGGATGAGTTAAAAACTAGAAACGCACTATTCTCACCCCACGTTCATCACCATAGCAGCTAAGAGCCTGACCAGAAGGTACTGTGGTTCGAGTCACCGCTCGCTTCAATAGTGGCGTGAAATATCATAGAGGAAAACGTTACTAAGAAGCTTAAAATATGATGAGCAAAAATTAAGCGGAAGAACTAGGAATGATGTGGATGCAGATACGCCATAGACAGTGGTATACCGCCATCTTCAATATCATTTCTAACCAGCGATTTGAGTGGTCACGAGGACCTCAGACAGGCAGGCCACACCTACTTGCTTTGCCCAGTGAAGGTTTTCATATTTCGTGACCACGTTGTTGCTTGACCACTACGTGGTTTCACCTAGCTCTTGATGGTCTCAGTATATAATGCTGGTTACGGTAGACGATCCAGTGGCATACGGAGTGCGTGACCCAACCAACTCAGGCTGCGCAACGTGATTAGTTGACCAGTTGGTCGTGCATTCCGCGCGTTCCGGAATACGCGCAGGCGAACGGCTGAGTTGTTCACGTGATCAGTCCGCTTAGTGTGGACTAATCGGCGGAGAAGACTGTGGTGATACCCTTTTTGTAAACGGCCCACGTTCCCGAATCCTAGATCAAAACAGAACGTACACAAGCCTTACATACCCCTTTTAGCGATAACCGAACATCTTTTTGACGGCACGGATGACGTAAGTTGTAAATGGTAACTCGTGACTTCGCTATCCTTGCTGATATTACAGGCTGACGGGACACTACTATCCAAGTATGTAAAGGTGTTCACGGTATGGGGCAGATTATCTACAATAAAAAAGATATGAGTGAAAATACCTCAGTCTTGAAGCAGCACTCTGCAGTTTGAAGGTGCAAAGCTCATTCCATACAAACCAGCTTGGACACTCACCTAGTTGAGCATGGCTTGCATGTCTTCAGCAGAAGAGTTAAGTAAGACAGTGTCATCCGCACACTCCAGATCCGTCAACCGGGCGCCAGGGAGAAGCTCAACACCGGCTCATTGAACTCTCCAAGCACACCATCCCGAATGTCTTCCATGACAAAACTGAACAAGAAGGAAGAACCCAAACATTCTTGACGAACACCACTCATCATCATCATCATCACAGCCATGAGCCTGACCAAAGGTACTG
>QNGE01001438.1:64186-140154 GCA_008508345.1 Paragonimus westermani | reverse complement strand
GTGGCGCCACCTGTAACTAACTGCTATATGATCCAACTGCGTCCACGGCTGAGAAGCACACGGAGGTCTCCAAGTAACACAGTGCTTCTTCCTGTGTTGGAATGCAGTGCTCGAAATATACAGACCGTGGGATGCGCACAGCTGTAGTAGTCTTTCGCCATTGTCAGTTCGTTGTGCCCGGACACCAAACATACCTCCTAGCCCATTCTCATCCGGAGAAAGACGATCAAGCGGAGCATTCAAATCGCCCGCTAGTATGATTATGTCTGAGTGTTTAGTCTGCCTCAGAAGGTCAACGAGGGCGTCATGGAACGCATCCTCGGTAGCATCCGGACAGCTGTCCGTCGGAGCGTGCGCCGATATGATGAATACATAACGCCCTTCTGATTTGAGTCGACAGACTTTTACCGAGGTATTGGGTCTGACTGCGCACAAGTGATTGTTCACTGGGATCCAATCGAGCAAAAATTGCTCTGCTCGGGAATCCAGTGCGATTCCCACTCCAGCTTGACCGGGAGATTCAGCTTCGGCGTCACCAGAAACCCTGAGACAGAAGAGCTTGGATCGACAGCTACCTAGAGGTGAGTTCAAATGGATAATTGTGCTAGAATCGTACAATCGCGTCTCCGACACACAACACACATCAAGCTCCAGACTTGAGAGAGTACTTGTCAGAGCAGCTTGCTGATCGATTTGTCGGCGAGTGCGGACATTGAAGACGCCAATGTTTACCAGTTGTTTTGGCCTCAGAAAACAATTATCGCCCCAAAGGCACATGGAAGGTAGAAGAAATAGGGGGTAAAACGGTAGGAGAAAGTCGTGATCGGATAGTGGTGTCACTGTCGAGAGAACGATAACTTCTGATACTTCCCGGCCGTTTATGCCGCGGAAGGGGGTTGACCTGAAGGACTGCACCCCGAGCCTCGGACTCAAAAGTCTGGCCTGTGAGGCAACAGGATATAGGGTTTTCTTGAGGGACCCTACCCGGAGCCAATGACTCAAGAGTCTGACTCACTTGGCAGTGAGGGGCTTGTCTAGCCCGAGGGTGCAGTGAATAAGAGAGTAATGTCTGATTCTGAACATGCTGCGCGCAGCGGATGTACTCGAAGCTACATCGGGTTTTTGATAGCTATTCGGTGTTTTTCGACCGTATTGGATAATACGCCGGCGGTCACGGTCAACCGTTGGGTGATCGGAGTGCTCTTTGTTTGAGGGTACCTTTTCTAACCCCCTTCTTCCTGATACGGAGGACAGCAGTGCCGCAATCATAAAAATAGTTCTGCTGCACGTCCATAGGATCGTGCCTCACTACCTAAGCCTCACTACCTACGCGGTCTGTAGTGGGACATACAATCCTATGAGTGTAACTGCTTTTCGTCCGACTGCTCCCTTTTGGCCTGTCTGACAAGGTTGCACCTGGAAGGACCGGAGTCCCAGTCAGCATAGCCCGCCGGATCAAAGCAGTACACAAGCCCGACCACCTCGTCAAAGTAACAGTGATGAATGGCCGAGACGGTTTTCCATAAACCCTCACCCTACTCGCATGGTGGGCCTCCAATAGTCTCGACAGATTCGCGCATTTCCCTGGCATTCCGTTGCGAAGACGACAGTTTCAGCGGACGTTGCGGTCAATCAAATCAAATGCGGTCTTTAGGTCTATGTGGCATCCGCGCCTACCGTTGTCTGCACGTCACCTGTCTACCTGTGCACGCGTGTGTGTCCCTCTCTCTCTCACCCCGATCCCGAACGATCCAATCGTGTTACCCACACAATCGATTGGGTGACTGCTTGTCTTATCTCTCATCATTACTATGATGTCATTCACTCGTGATCGATAAAGCTACGCGCTATTGCCGTCACGTGTTCTCGTTCCACTCTGGGCCGACTACGTCTCAGGGCTCGCAGTTTAATGTGGTTCTAAATTGTAACAGTCCAAAAATATCACGACCGTCAGCTGTCTGTAAGAGTGCCGGTGTTCCAAAATCCGTCGCAGGGTAAATATTTGATCGACGCATCCTCGACCGGATCGGAATCTTGTCCGTTCTTTGCGTGCCTGACTTTCATTGGTCTTAGTGGGTCGACTTAAAATGATGCCGGTGAGTGACTTGGACGCGACAGGCACTAGACTATGGCCTCTGTGGTTGTCACATAGACTTAGGGATCCTTTCTTGAAAACGGAGGTTAGTTCGTAAGCACCACTCACAAGGCACCTCAAGTTTCCCAAATCGTCTGGAGGAGTTTCGTCGGTTCCGATATAAACCTCTCCCAGCCATCGTTGTAAAGGGAAGGGGAAAGAATTTCTGAACCGGGGGCCTTGTTACCTTTCTGTAACTTGAGATATAGGGCCACTTCTGTCTACGACGGGGGACCGTATGGAACGCAATGTCTGACCATTCAGGTCCCGTCGTTTACATGGTTTGGTTGAAGCCAGCTGAACTGTTCCTTAAGATGTTCAGCTCATCTGTCGAATCGATGCTATTGGTTGGTGACATGTGAACCATTTTTTCCGCATATGGTCTCACGTACACCGACTCGAAGACCAGTACAACTACAAATCAAGGAGAACGCTCTCTGAAATTTCCAGATGAAAAGATTACTTCCATATTTTTCGATTGT
This sequence comes from Paragonimus westermani, assembly GCA_008508345.1. Classification (NCBI taxonomy): domain Eukaryota; kingdom Metazoa; phylum Platyhelminthes; class Trematoda; order Plagiorchiida; family Troglotrematidae; genus Paragonimus; species Paragonimus westermani. Next base: position 137,538 of record QNGE01001438.1, on the reverse strand, counting down.
TCGACCAAGTTGTCAGCTTGCATTTAAGTTCTCGACGGTCGTTATCATGCTCAGAATTAGATGCGGCCAAGCAAACTTTGTTCTTGAGGTTTATCGACGTGACTGAAATCCGCTTCTGTCACAACTGAACTGCTCTTTCGGAACATACCTCTTTACATTGTGCGTTCTCAGCTGCTTAGGTTTGTTCCTACTGTTCGTTATGATCTGGGCATTTTGTTCACGAATGATTCTTGGTAAGTTTTCTTTGCACTTTCATCGTTCGACTACCAATTAAGTATCTTGCATTTACGAGTGTATATCCACTGGGTAAACGACAAAACAAATGGGCACGCACAACAACAGGGTCCCAGTCCAAGGGGTTGCCGCAGAAGGCACGACAGCGTTTAACAGAGTGGTCCTACCTGTAACTGGCCTCTGTATGATCAAGCGGTGTCCGCGGTTGAGAAACACAGGGAGGTCTCCTTGTAGCACAGTGCCTCTTCCTGTGTTGAAATGCGGTGCGCAAAATGCAGAGGTCGTGGAGTGCACGTAGCTGCAGCAGTATTTCGTTATTGTCAGTGCGTTGTGGCTGGACACCAGACATACCCCTCACCGGCTTCTCTTCCGGAGAAAGACTACCAAGATAAGCATTCAAGTCGCCCGCTAGTATGAATTCTGACTGTTTAGTCTGCCTCAGAAGGTCAACGACGGCGTCACAGAAAGTTTTCTTGGTAGCATTCTAACAGCTTTCCATTAGGTATAATGAAAACAATGCTTTTCTGATCTGCGTCGATAGACCTCAACCGATGTACTGAGTCTGACTTTGCACAGGCGAAAGTGCGCCGGGATCCAATCGAGCTCTGAAAACCAATGAGACCCTTTCTTTAGCATGACCAAGAGATTCAGCTGTTGGACTGACAGTCATCTGGAGATGAACTCGGGTGGATAACTCTGTTAGAATCGTAGACTCGCCCCTCTGACAGATAGCACACATCAGACTGCAGACTTGAGAGAGTATTTGGAATAGCAGCTTGCTGACTGACTTGTCGGGGAGTGCGGATATTGAAAACGTCAGTGTATGCCAGTTATCCTGATCTCAAAAAACAATTATCGCTCGAAGGCACGTGAAAAACAGAAAACTTGTGTAGCAAAATTGTAGAAAAAAGCCGTGATAGATGGATAGTGTCACTGTCAGCAGAACAATAGCTTCTGAAACCTTTCGGTCGTTTATGTCACGGAAGGAGGTTGATTTGACGGACTTCACCACGAATCTCACACCCAAAAGTCTGCTCTGTAAAACAAGATACAAGGTTTCCTTGGGGGACCCTATCCGAAACCAGCGACTCAAGGGTCTGGCTCACTTGGCGGTGAGCGTAGTGAATAAGACATTAATGTCTGATTCTGAGCACTTCCGCGCCCAGTGGATATAATCGTAGCTACACCAGGCTGTCAAAGGATATCAGATGTTTTTCGATCTATTGGACAATATGCCGGCGGTCACGATCAGTCGCTAGGCCATCGGAGTGCTCTTTGTTTGAGGATACCATTTCTGTCTCAGTTCTTCCTGCTAAAAAAGACAGCAGTACCGCAACCATAAAAATAATTCTGCCATATGCCCATAGGATCGTGCCTTGCTACATAAGCACTCCAACGCGGTCAATAGTGCGACATACAACCCCATGAGTACAACTGCTTTTCGTTTGACTGCTCTTCCTTGGCATGCTTGAAAAGGTTGTACCTGGAAGAACCGAAGTCCTAATCATCATAGCCCACTTGATCAAAACAGTACACAAACACGACTACTATGTCGAGATAGCAGTATGTCAGACTTCTTCCGAAAAACCAACAATTCCAAAAACTATGAGAATGAGCCACACTCCAAAAAGGTGGTTGTGTATACTTCAAGTAAATTGCGAAAATAAGTGGCTACCTAATCACACAACAATCAAATGATACGATAATATAAAACCATCTCAGTCATATTCGAAATAGTTGTCAAAAAAGGGAAGGTAAACAGGCACGATTAAATATTAGGTTAAAATGGGGTTAGACTGTATTTCTACTTAGAAAGTTGATACTCATGTGTTTTGATGAAAACACAGGACCATTCTGTATGTGTGACTTTTGTTCACCAGTTCGAAATAGAAACTGACTATGAACCAAAACCACAGCTGCCTTGGTAATTAAGTTTAAAGATCTTAAATTCTAGACTGTCTAGGCGTGAGGCTTTTAGGGAGCATAACTTGTGGACTACTCATATATTAGTTAAAGTCAATCTATCAGCGGTGCACTTCAGAAATTCATATGAACAGAGAAGAATAAATGACAACTTGACAGTGAACAGCTTGGGATGCCGAGTAAAACGGTGAAGACCATTTGCATTTACTTGCTGCTTCCATACTCTCATAACGCTTTCTGGTTGTTTAGCAAACGAAAATGAAGTAGGTGACAGTTGAAGCTAAACGTGAGTGACGTTCAGCCCGTGGCTGACCCAGCAACTGTGAGAACAGTCTTATCTCCAGTTTGTGTCTATCGTGGTAACCTATATTAATTGAATACTAGCCAAAAGCTGTGATTGCTTTACTTACGGAATCGCACAGTCACCGAACTGGCGAAAAAAGAAGAACGTTGAGTACGAGAATATCATTTTCCGTGTTTGCGGTTTATTGTGGAGCACCAAACCTCTCAAGCAGTGTATTATTTCCCACGGAAACGTTGAGCAACGCGTAGCGACAAACCAATGATCCCAACGAATCAAAACAACAATGGATCACAGTGCCACTATACTACTGAACAAACTATCAAAATGAGTGTGTAGACAACCTCAGTAGTTTTGACTGAAAGATCGGTTTCAGAAAATGGGTTACAATTTGTTGTTGAACAGGCTGAAAATGAAATCTAATCATACAATATGATGCTCATATCCAACGGAGTTCTTCCGAGCTATCGGGAAGTTCAAAAACAAAGAAAACAAACGGAGCTCCCAAATAGGTGATGCACGCAGCATCCGGGCAAAGTGCAGTAACAAGCAACTGGCTATTTGCACAACTATCAAATTGACACAGTAATTCAAAGACATCTTGGTCAAGATCCAGTTAACTGTCAGATATTGGAGAGGTAAAATATACTGCGGTAAACAATTGAGAGAGGCAAGGGTGGGTCGGATTTTTACGTATTTGAACTTAAAAAATGAGCAAAAGCAGCATAGTGGATCAAGAGTTTTACCAACAATAAAGCGAGAGTACAGACCAGATGAAAGTTTGTTAGGGTTCAGAAGCTAAAGTCCGGTATGAACGATATCCAGTTTACAGCATTTCTTTCAATCATTTCATCTCAGTTCTCCATAAGATAACTGATGACCTAGCGAACAACTGTGTCATAATCACGTCAAAACTTCGTCCCATTACATTCACCTGCCTGAGTCAAGTAAGGAAAAACTGAGTCAGAATGAAGCGCACGTTTTTGATGATTCCCTTACCAACGCCTCAAATTCCCTTCTGCAAGACTTATAAATTTAAGCCCGATCACCACATGAAGTGCGTCTAAGTCAACGAGATGTCTACAAATTTCATAACCTAAGAGTGACTAAGTAAGATTGATTTGGAACAGGCAGCTAGCTGTAATCAAAATATACTATCCCCGATTAAAACTCATTAGTAGCAGGAGGGTGACTGTTGGTCCGACAACTTCACATCATATTAAGATGGTTAGTAGCGTTCAGTTTCTCAGTCTTCATTGCTTGCGAGTTTTCACGGTGACCGTCACTACAAATTCATAATCATAGAGCACCGTCAGCTTATTATCAACTGTTGGCACCTGACTATGTCTACATAGAACACTCGATCCATGAGTCTTTCACACTTAGGACATAACTGAACAAATACTAGACAGAAAACCTACGTTAGAAAGGCTACTTGCACTGATGTTTGTGCAGGGCGTACAGTATACCTAAGGCTAGCAGCATTTTACAATGTTGTGGGTTTTTTATTCGACGTATCTGTTTTACAGTAGATTAGTAGATGAAACGTTTCATGTAAGCACTTGGTGAGCTGAACAATGCCATTGCAAGGGGAAAGCACAGGGATGGTTGGGCTAACATTCCAATGGCAACTTAGGCATTACACTTTTAGCAAAATCCCGAAAGTTAAATGACATTTACGCCCTTCAATTCTTTGTTAAATAAAATACTCCTTTTTTGAAACTGGAGTTTTTTTTTGTTTATACTGTGCTAATCTTGCAAGATGAAGGTCCTCAGCATCCATTCTTTTTGAAAATTCTACATACTTTTGCATACTCTCTTTTTTGATAAATCCTGTCGCTTTTCTGCCGGATTCAAGTCATCTGTATTTGCTCTCTAATCCAATTACTTGGCAGTATGATAAAATAACCAGGAGTTTGAGGTACGGGTTACAAAAAGAAGGCACTACCATGCTGTAACATCCAGTTTTCTTTGAACATTCGGAAAATAAAGGCAAATGTGTGTTTCAAATGTGCCTATATAAAATGACGTTTGGCGCATATTCAGTGCTATTTAGTACTTCGTTTTGAGGTTAACCTCTACCAAGCCAACAGCAACCGGCGTCTTGGTTTTATGCAACGCACGACTTTGTAGATCGTGTCGATAAAACATTCTGCCTTCGGAAGTTTCAAGATCATTATTTTTATTTAGGTACAGGACCTTGTTGCAACAGTCACTGTACGTAAAGTATTAATCCGGTCACGTTAACAGGTAATCTTCTTACCAGCGGTCGACAATTCAGATATCATACAAGACTGAATAGCTGGTGTACTCTCCATGCATACATCAGAAGATTTCGTATCCAGTTAGGTTGAGAATCAGTAATTGTATTTGTGATTGTAGGTAGAGAGCTAGTAAACAACACTGTTTCGATGGCGTCTGCTGTACTGCGGTTTCGCTTTCGCTCTTGAGAACTCTATATTTGTTAACAACTACGACTGCCCCCTCACCCCGCATACCCTTGTTTCACACTTTGTATCTATCACTCCTGTTGCATTCCGCATAAAACGAAGGTTATTATTTTTGAAAAGTGTTGACGTAATGAGCATTATCCATGCAACTCATAATATCAAACGCCATGCACAACATCGGTCTTCAGTTGTGTAACGCCAACTCAGACGCTGGACAAAATAACGAGTTCGAAGTGTGACTGAAATATGTGAACGTGCTCAATGCTGTACGTATTTTGCGCACGTTTTTAATCTTCTCATTGTAGTGGGTTTACGTGCACTCGGACGGTATTATAGTTTCAACGCTGGTTCCTCCACAAAAAGTACCATCAACATACTCAGATACCAAAACCCATAGTCGTATCTTGTATCACTAGAGATAGCGTTTTTTAAACGTCTAGTCGAATTGTATGCAACCGTGTAAAATTAAATTACTGGGATTATTCGCATTAACCCGTGATGGTTTAGATATAGTGCATCACCAACTGGCTACCGCGCGTGAAGTTCCATTGTCTCTTCACTGATCGTTGTATGTGAAACTGATAGAACAAGTCCAGTTTGGGCAGTTTTCCATTCTGCTGATCGCCTTACTGCACAAAACGATTAGTCGTGTGTAAATATTTGACCAAAGGCAACCTCATACTTGTGCGGTCGCCTGACAGTATCTTTATTCCTTGTGTTCACCTCTGATATTCGGTTGCTCTAGAAGTAACGTTCCTCGCAGCATGTTTGAATTCACAATGGTGAGTGGTAGCTGCTGACCACGGTATCACACAGATAACGGAATTTAATTATTCCTAATAGATAGTTTGTCAGACTAGTTAAGTTAAATGGAACATAACTTTGAAAAACTGCTCTTCGGCTTCTCATCAACGGCGTTCCTGGCTTCTAGGATGAACGGCTTCATAAACCCTGCAAGTGTAGCTAATCCCCTAAATCGTTTGAGTGATTCCACTTAATGCAATAGGACGAGTCAGTAGTTGGGTTTCAAATGGAAACTTTCTGAATCCTGGGATGGCTCCGTATCTCAGCTAGGAGTGTGCTTGAATTGTTTAAGTAAGACGTTTCCGTCGTCGATTTGAATCAGGTGGAAACCCACGTTTTTCACTAAGGGGTTTCTTTAAATTATTCGATTAAGAGGGTTGAAACATTCACCGAGATTAATCATTTGAGCGTTACTTGAGTCACAGAGCAAATAGAGAGGATAGCTGTTTTTCTAAGTGGAATGAACAGCACTAATGCCCAGTGACTTTATAACTGCCGATTTTTCCTTACGATCGCTGTTAGAACTCTTAGACAATAAGCAATTTTCACAATATGGCTTCTTTTTTTCCCGTACATTTTGTACAAAATACATTTTTCTAGATTAAAATGTGACCAAGCTGTTGCAAAAACACAATTAACTTCGTGACTATCTTGTGTGTCATATAAGTAAAAGGTAGTATAACGTATCTCTATCCATCTGTTATTTTAATCGTACGCTTCTTTTGTAAGGCTATCAAGCGTCCACTACGCAACCCATAAGTAGACCAGGATTAGACACATTTAATAAAGAAACACGAGATATTTTCAGTAGCATAAAAATTAAGAAGAAGAATGGATTAGGGTATACAACATAATTATTTCCTGAAGAGTAAACTTTACTTTGGAACAAAAATTCTGATCTGCCAGAACATAGCCAAAATGTTGTTTCAAGTTCAGATACCAACAGCTATTCGCCATGCAAATTAATGGCAGAAGATTATAGTCCGACAACCAGAAAGATTGATAATGTTGACACGGAAGGAATTATGTTCTGGCAGATTCCGTTGCATTTCTATTGATGTTCACCGCACGCTGCTTAAATGCACAAAAGTACGAAACACAACGGGGAAAAGCGGAAGGATTTAACACGAAAACTGTCAGTGTTCCTCTGTTCAAATCCATAGCGGAAGGTAACTTCTGCGATTTTTACTTATTTTTTCATTTCTGATGTAACTGTCTGCCGTGGGCATATTCATCTTTATCTTCCAGAACATTCAGTCACTAAAAATGTATTAGACATATCGAAACTTTCACTCCGTAAGCAAACACACTACTGGATGTAACAGAAGGCCTGGTTTTCAGGGATGGACAGCCCTGATTTAGAAGCGATATCAGAAGCTTTTTGTCAGTTGAGTTACAGTTTGTTTTCATCCCGTTAGTTTAAATGGACCCAGTCAACCTCGAACTACGAGTTTGCACTGGCTACGATCGCAAGGATACCAAGTGGCGTTTTCAGTGCTTCTTGATGCTCACCCTTGAACTAAGCATTGTCCGGTAACGAGAGCTGTAGCCAGTTCGGTCCTCATCGGGACTATATCCACATGATGAGTCCAGACAGCGACAAAGTCTGTCGTGGAATTTCGGTTTGAGGGTGGACATTTGAAATCATTGTGAACCCAAGTTTGAACCCATACGGTCGTGTTAATTGTAAACTGACAATCCATGATGAACTGTGTCCATTCACATAAACGGAGTAAAGGCATGTCCTAGTTCAATTACATAAATCGATACTTATTAAACTGATTGCCGAGTCTTTGTTGGTCCCCCAAAGGTTGTCTTTACCTGATGAATTCAAACAAGGTCGGAATCGGCCATGGAGTGTCGGCTTGAGGACGAGCATCGGGTAGCATTGAAAGCTTCTATCTTTTGCTTTCAAACACCACTTAACTAAATATTGCACAAACGCAAGGCACTCTGTCGAGTAATTAGTAGGAAAACATAATCCTTGTTACAAGTGTCTTAATTACAGAATAAAATCTGGGTGTGTACAAACCCGACTTGGACGTCCTAACACTTCCAAACACATATGATACACAGAATGTACGCTTATTGAACTACACCACCTTCATCCCTCGTGCAAAATTATAAAAATGTGAACCTAATTCGTCCCCGTCAATCCTTAAAGCGGCAGGCGAAACATTTGTAGTTTCAATTGTGGGTCATATATTCGTCATTTTCTTGTAGTTTTGTCTGTTTTACTTTTCGCACAAAGGAAACTGTCGCGCTGTTTTCAGTGCGCTCAAAAGCCCAACATATTAGCTCTATTTAATTTCCCAACCATTCTTGCAACTCCAAATAAAATCTGGCCAATCAGAAAGCTGTAATTTGACTGTAATTCCTCGCGAATTTTAACCTTCACACACCACAGCACTATTTATTCGTTTAATAGTTTCTCCAGATAAAATCTATTTATCGCTTCAATGAAAGTCAGAAAGGTAGATTTTAGGCTCAGTGATGTTATCATTGGATGGTCAAGCGCCGTATTTTCCCTCTGCTGTCCAAATTAGCAAATGGACCTCGTTTCTTGAATCAACAATATTACCCGTCCTCCACCAAAAATCCACATTGCCACCAAGCTTGCTGAACATGATCATGAATCATTGCTGCACATTATCCGAAACGTTCGATGATGGGACATCCTACAGCATTGTCTATCGTCCAATGAAAGTTAGGGCAACCTTTTCGTTGGTCTGTTACATCTTGTTGGTGAAAGTGTTCAGTCAATACTTTTCGAAAATACGGAGTGTAATAAGTTATTTTCATGTTGAAATAGCTAATTTAAAATACAGGTGTTATATCGTACGTAACTTGGGGTGCAGAGAGTTTTTGGGTTGAATCGTTTCAAGGATTGACAGACATGATCGACGGCTCAGAACTGAACTTCATTCATAGGGAAAATCCACCCACTGTTCTGATTCTAGTAACCATACCCACTTATACTACAGAGGACGAGATAGTCAACAGTAATGTGAACAAAAACCTCAGAATCTGACCCCTCTTACAAGTGCATTTGCAATACTTCTTCAAGTCTTTCAAAGTGGGTTCAAGGCTTGTTTTCACACGTATGTGGAACTCGTAGCGTTACAGGTGTGTGTGCTGTATGCTGTATCTTCTATCGTTGGAACAATAAAGTTAGTGGTTCCCAGCAGATTCTTGAAAAGAATTTCTCTATGAATAGGATTATAATTTATTTCAAGCTACTGTCTTCGAGCACGCTAGTCGTTCGCAGCTGATTTCAGCATTATGGTTTTGATAGGAGTGTAATTCAGCAATAGTGATGAACCCTTGTGTACCAAATACGATATTCCGTCCTCATCGTATTCTTCTTGTGCGAAGAATGTAAGCTTTCTTGTCCGAACCGCGACGGAATCTCGTCAGTCTATGGATATCGGAGCAGTATCAAGAAAATACTTTAAAAAAGGGTTACGTAAATTTGACAAATAAAACGGATAATGTGAAAATTATATTTACTACTGACTCTCAAAGATAACTCCGTAAGTTTTCTACTACTTAAGGTTCGAAGATTGTGTTCGTTACTAGTTGAAGACTGCACGCATTTGGCCGGACCTTACGTACACAAGTGAACTTCGTTCAGTAGAAAGTACTAGACTCGAGCTGTTTTCCTCCTGCAGCTCAACAGTCGTGCGTACTTATGCAATGATGAGTGTTTTGACTTTTGCTCACACTAACATTACTTTCTGCTTGATTATGTCGATGCACTTAAGGGTTGGATCATAATCTCATGAATGTTGTACAATTTATTGGGTTCTTTCGGGAGGAAATACGCTTCTTTTCTTGTTCACCTTCAAGGTTAACATTGTGAGCTAAACTTCTCAGTAAGATTGAAACTGACGGATTGAGCCTATTTAGCTGAGAAGGCTATGATCAAATACGAATGAACTCCAAATTACGTAGTCGAAATCCTACACTACCATCAGTAATCTGAATTATTACACAGGAGATCCAGTGAATTTATAGATTTGAAATAGGCTGAAATACGCCTATCGTGGGATCATCTATCGAACCTAAAAGGACCGGGTGTATTTTTACCTGAGAAAATTTCTCACTGTGATAAACATTTGAAAATCAGAACGATTGTGCGTTTAAATACGATAATTTAATTTTGTCCTATGTGGAATCACTGGCGCATTGTTTTTTCCTTTTGCCTCGTGAATGTTTAGACCAGATTTCAAATACAGGCTGTAGCAAAGACATGTCAAACTAATGAGCATTAAAAAACGAAACTCGACTGTTATGTTTTTCACAAGGAAAGTTGCTGTCAAAGCATAAGTCACTATCACATACAAGTACTATGTAATTCAAGTTACCTGATGTCAAGACCATTCCTGAGTAATGTTTTGGTAAATGGTGAATTTTTGAAATTCGGACAGTAGAACTCCAGCACTATTCCTATTGCATGGCAGTGTTCGCAATCAGGTAAACTGCCTGGTTAACTCGTACACAAGTGTAGCATCGGAATTTTTGTGAAATAGTTCAATGGGATTTGAGCCTCTCTCAAGCGAGTGACCCTCTATGTATCATTTCAAAAGAACTGAAAATCAAATATCACGCACTAACAATAGATTTCGAAACGAGATCTGGTTGCCTAGTACATAACAGGCGTCTTTTAACAGAAGATTCTTTCGGTATAGTATTGGTCTTGTGAGCGTTGTTTATTGCAGAAAAATGTGTCAGTTATTTTGTTTATAGTTGCGCTATTTGGTCACAGTCCGTCTCTAGAGAAGTATAACGGTGTTTAGTACCGGACTGTAAAGAAGATTATCAGCTGCTTGTTTCAAATGAGATGTCCTCATGATAAAAAGCTTCTGCTAACAGCGTACATAGTTAGCAAACTGATCATGAAGCTACTAATGGTTTTGCAGTGTGTTGGCTAAGTTCTACTATGAAAAATGCATTTTTACGAGTAAATACTTGGAAAAATGAGACACAATGTCTCGCAAAACTCCTGATATCGAAACCGCAATGAACCAAAAATGAACAAAAACATCAAAAGTTTTTGGTAACTAGGTGTACAGTCATTTTGAAGAGTGATATTTCCAATCCAAGTATCATGGTGCGGATGAGCCGACAATACCTCGGACCAGTATTCGTTGGAACTATCCGGAAGGCCACGGTCCATTTCGTGGGCAGTTCTCCAATTGCCAGAAAAAACTGCAAAAGAAGCAACTTTCCTGCGCTTGTGATACAGCGTTTGAATCGCTGCATAGTTAGCTCTCCATTTCTGTTTGTTGGTCATGTGGGCTCCGACGTTAATGCGAGCACGTCGTCGGGTAGTCAGTCGCCAGGTGTATGGAAAAGCTTGTGCAGGGTGCATGTTCAAAGTGACTTAGCTTCTACCATCGTGAAAATACCTGCCTGAAGACCGCGGGCAATAGCTAGTAGTCCGTCGGTTTTTAAGGAAGCCTCGTTATTAGACTCCAGCTGGGTAATCACTGTTTGGATCAAACAAGCAAACCAATCAGAGTTTCCAGCAGCTTGGGACTCAGTACCAGATGTCACGTTGGTCTGCGAGACGGTGGCTGGATTGGCAATGGGGACAGGATTCTTCTGCCAACTCAGTGCATACAGACGCGTCCGGATGCTCTCCACAGTACGACCTGAGAAAAGTGGCAGGAGCCAGTTTTGGAGTTCGCGTCGAGTAGGGCACGACGGGGCCAGCGCATCGACAAACTTGAGAAGGGAAGCCGATTCTTGCTGAGACCAACTTGTTCCGGCGGATTTTATGTGGTTGGGATTCTCACGGTTGCGTTCGACTGGATGGGCATGCCTTCTCTGTTGACTGAGACCGATTTTGGTGGGAAAGGTGCGATCACAGCCGGTGCAGTCAAGGACTGTGGCATGCTGGGCGTCTACATCTTGCACTCGATGACTCCTGCGTCGATGCATACGAGTATGCGACGACAAGCCATCGTCCGATTTACAAATCTGGCCATGATCTGAGCAGGTGTACTCCGCTCGCCTATCCTGTGTACTGGTAGAAGCCTGCACGGAGGTGCTGGCGGTAAGTTCATTGTATTGATCGATTGTAACCAGTACTTTGAAACCAGGTAGAGTGGTTGGCCTTATCTGAAGTTGCTGAACGCTTAGCCAGTCAAGGTTTGCACCCAGACTGCCCAGTCGGCACCACGAGGAGGTGGTTCAGCGCGCCGACTACTACTACTACTACTACTACTACTACTACTACTACTACTATTCTTTGAACCTACTTTCGTCCAAACACATCTTGCGGGCTGTGCGTCATAATGCTGGCATAAATTCACATTTGTAAGTAGCTGGTTCAATACTTTTGAAGTGGATTATTTAACTGGTTCAGGTAGGCTCGAAGAGCTCAATTTCCTCGGGTGGAATCATAAACAAAATGGTTATCCCGTATATCTCGTCAAAAAACATGTGAGACAAACAAACAACCGTTCAGTTGTCACAACGTTACCCCGTACTTTGGTACAAATATTGTTTCCCTTTAACAGTGGTGATTTTGCACCATTGGCGGGACGAAAAATTGAGTCAGCCTTGAGTTACAACCATACGTCTGTTGACTTCATCGTGCCGCACTCAGTGACACGTTTGTCTTCAGCTCCAAGAAAACTTCCATTACCAACACTCACCAAGCCGAACCTTATTTTCAAACTTGGCTATGCATGCCGACTGTAATGCGTGGGCTGTACAGTGAATTTACTTCAAATTCGAATTTCGGAGCACGTCCCGAAATAAATCCTGATTATTAAGACAAGAGGCTGGCTGGAAAGTCTATCTGAATGCGAACGCTGCGATCAAATGTTAATGATGGTCAACTTGAAGACAAGAACCGTTAAGAGTGTGATAACAAAATTTTCCTGACTTGGTCACGTAGCAAACTCTTCCGCTCATGAAGCTTTTACATTTGTGTGTGATATGACGAACTATAAGTATGACACACAACAAATCGGTAAGGCCATTAACTTTTGAAGACATGGAGTAGATCGCAGTCTGTCGAAGGAGATCGTGAGTGATGATGGATGCACGAAAATGACAAACATCTCTTATTAGACGCGTTCATCAATCTAGGGTGGTTCAATTTCACCCGGACTTCAAGTGGTTCAGGAATAGTTGAACGGTGATGATAGAGACTTTGTACAACGTGTTTTCCAACACACTGACGGGTTTTAGAGTCTGGCAGCAGTAACCTGTGCCTTTGAGAATAGTCGCACACTGATCACTGTATATTGGGCCAGACGAAAGTCAGAGGTGGTTGGAAACGTTTCCTATAATAGAAAATAAGACCAAGAGTATATGCGGCAATGCATTTAGAAAGCACCAACTTTTTCGAGTGTGCATCACACACACACTGATAAACCATTCCGCACTTTGAATGAAGATACCGCTTTTAAAATGCCTAACACAAAATCACTATTGTAGGTCTGCACACATTTTTCAGATGTTGGGCGGGGTGGTTGACGGCATACAGCTAAAGCTGTTCAGTTGTGCATTTAACATCTCCTGGTCTTTTGTTGAAAAACCAAAGTGCCTCTAAACCGTAAGCATAACAGATGCTAAAAAACTCTGATACGTTTTACTAGTGTTCACTATTTAGTAAGTCCTTGGTAAAGTCACCAGTCAAAACCGAAAGAAGTTGAGATTGTGCTATTCGATCGACCAACTGTCATCAGGAACGCAGTTATAGAAAATCTTATAATCATTTTGAACGAAACATACTGCGGGCGTAAAACGGAAGATCACATTTCAGACGGCCCATACAACATTGCTGTTCTGGGGAAACAGAACACTGTTCGGAACAAATCGAAATCTCCAACAGGTCCGTTCAGACGGTTGAAGGTCTACCTGGTTAAGTCATTCCAGTTTGTTCTATATCCAAAAACAGTCTCAAGGTTTGGCGTTTCAAACGGTCCCGTGAGTTCATCAGAAATGAAAGTGGTTTGGCAGACAGTCTGCCTCAGGTTAATAACAATCAAGCCAGTTGTGTAACATTCTATATCATTGCGGTTGTCAAGCAAACAGATAATAACAGTTTGTCACACGATTTTGTCAAACAGTTTCAAGTTTAAGGGCCATCCTATAGTTAAATCGAACTCCGGGGATGTAAAGACAGCGACGGGGATCATTATTTAACGTAGCGTTTTCTGTAGAAGATATGTGAATGCAGTTTTCTGTGTAGTTTACGAAATTGTGGATCCAGATAGCCTACTTGTTAAGACAAACACAGTGTATGTTAATTCCGGCTCTATACTTGAGACTGAGACAGATGGAACGATATCCAGTTGGTGGCCCTGAATCATCACGTGGGCGTTTACAAGAATGGGACCTAGAACGACCAGTGTACTAAATTTTCCGGTTACGCACCTCTCAGATAGAAACCGAACTACCCACGGGGCTATGAAAATACGCACTGGTGAGTACTCAAGCAGAAGTGATATTTTACGGCGGACATTCACAGAGAACGCCCATACCGAAAAATTTACTGATAAACGCGCAGAACACCGAATTTGGTTTACATTACATCAAACTGGAAAGGCAGGGCATTGGTTGTACTCCTGACCCATACGGTAAATAATGCAACTGAAAAGACCTCTAGTATGGCACAACTACGAATCGCAATTAGACCCAACCCGATAGTTTATATACAATTCTAAGATACGTTGCCTAAATGTGTGACTTCCTTTTGTGTCTACCTCGCCGCGTATTCATTTTGAACAGATCACGTCGGTTGCACAGCCAGGCGCCTTTATAGGAGGATACAGGAACACCAATCCATACAGCTGGTTAGTGGCGATGTGAAGCCAATTTCGATTACAAGTCTGATACACCTAGTTGATTTAGGGCACCAAGTCTCACCTGGAGTGACATTCCAACCCATTTATTACTGGCCTAGTTTTCAGTCCAAAAGAGTCAAGTTTCGTATTCTGGCCATCGATGAAACGATCTGACTTCCGTTGTTCAGTTCACACTTGTGCGCCCACAAGTAATGTTTCCAGCTCCTATGGTTACTCTGGCCCCCAATACTCACTTGATGCTTCCGGAAGTCAATTGACGGCCCAGCAATTCAGGTCCGTTTGGAGTGTAATTATATGACAAATTGATGCTGATTCTGCCCACTTAACAAACATGTTATAAGATTTTATGGCTTACTTAAAATACACGATGAGGGGAAGAACACGAGTTCACCAAGAATTATTTATCCAGGACACACAACAACAGTACACGAGTGAGAACAGGTTAAGAAACAATAGCGGGCACTGCGTTAGAGTTCAGCCAACTGGCTGGCTCCCAAATGGTACCTGTTCTGTCCAGCCTTCCTGATCCATCCAGAATTCGGTGGCGGTATGTTGGTGATACGTTAGTGTTGATGTGGAAGGAAGCCATAAATCCTCACGTCCACTTTACATCCGAGCGAAAACTGGTCTTCACCCTCAACCTACTTACTTAAAACTATGTACAATTTCCAATCAGAATCAGCAAATCAACAGGTCTGATACGTATAGATCACTTAATTCTTCATGCCGCCTTTCACACTGTCAAGTTCTATCATGTATATAATAAAAGCAATCCAGTATACTATGCTGTAGTCAGTCAATTCAAAGCGAATGGACTTGCTGATAGTCAGATGAAGTACCTTTGTGTTTCTCCATGTAAAAAGTGATGAATGCACCAACTCAATGGTATGCTTGAAGCATACGATCAGTCACTTTTCAGACGGACGTTTTTTGCGGAAATGACGTAAACCAGATTCACTGGATCATATTTTTTCAGTGGGAAACTGAAATGTGCGACTGGCCTTTTATAAACACCGAATTTTTGTCTATAGTTTGTCGTTTCTATGGCTATTACAATAGCATTCCAACAACCGGTAATTTACAGGTCCGTTTAGTGTTACCATCTCAATCATTCACTTATAATGCGCAGCTGTCTTGATGCTACCTCTCGTGAATCACAGATCCACAGAGGATAGAAGGTCGAATGGACGCCAACCTTTCCACTGAAACCATCTCATTCGTACGGATTACCGTGGTAGACGAATTACCTTATATAAACTAAAGCTGACCGTTGTACGAGAGTACGGTTCAGTAACTGCGGGTACTCTGTGAAAGGCTCTGGAGTTCTGTCTCTGGTGGATGTTTTGTATACGTAAACTGATAATACTGGTCGAAAAAACTTACTTGACTCTTCCTTTATGCCGTCTTCCCTCAGGAAAGGCAGCTTGAAATGACACAAGCTGAGTATGAACAGTGATATTAGCTAACAGTTTTAGGACAATTCTTCATGACTTACTTTATCGAGACGTTCTAAAGGCCTTAGACAGGCAATGATATGTTGACATAGTAAACATTGAGTTACTTGTTGCGTCATTCTTTTGGACGTTTGAGAGAGCTGGCTAGTTACGGTTATATCAGATGCGTTTCATCATGTTTACTAAATCTGCCTAGTAACAGAACTACCGGTACCTCATTCATCTTGTTGATTTTTCCTGTTCATTAATCCGTTCAAGTTCTAAAAATTAGTTTTCGTCAAATACCCCCTGAGGCCATGTTGAGATGCTAGTCAGTGCTCGCTGGTATACGAAACCTTAATCAAAACGATACTAATGATATCGGTGGCTCATTTCGCGGTTAGGGTGCCTGCCCAGACGTTTCACTATCGAGAGAGTGCTTTAGTCATCATACGGTATCAGAGGCTTCGTGGGAGTGGACATTCTGGCCGACGCAGTGCGTAAGACCTCGGTCTTCCACTTAAAAAACACTTCAGAAGACCCTAGTTGAAGCGCATTAATGATACGGCTGTCGATTTACGCTTCTTTGGATGACGGCGCTTCAATTCTTTGCACTAACCTCGTAAACTCGAGTCTCCGTTTTATCGGGGTCTATTATTTCCATCACTCGGGCGCTGTTGCCAATTAGGCGAAATCCAGAATTCAGCCCGCTACGTAACTCCCAAACTTGACAAGGGGACAGACACCACCCAGTCGCGGAACACCCCGGTAGACTAACACCTGAGCTCTACACCAGTGGACTATCGCGGTTCACAACATGCACCCAGTGCTGAGTCGATTAAAGGCAAACACTAAGCCGGGTCACTCGCATCCGTTACAGCAGACGACAGGTGTTTTGTCATGCCATGCTGCACCTTAAATGAGTTCCCTGCTCCCGCTTCCAACACTGACTATCCACTGTTCCTCGTGAGTTTGTTTATGCGCTTGCCGGTTTGCTCAGTTAAATTTAGCCGCTGAAATTGGGAGTGCTTCACTTTAGAGCAGCAAAGGTTCGTTTCTAAAGACTGCAGGGCTAGAAGAAGGAACTTTCAGTATATTGTGCAAGTGATTGTCCTGATCGACTGCTGTTCATCTTCACCTCCTTTGAGCAAAGTTTCAGAAGTTCGTAACAGACGTTTATCCATCCAGATACGGAGCATTTTTCTATAAATCACCGGCAACCAAAATCTGATAAACAACTTCGATGTTTCATGTGACTTTCATTCCGAGAGATGTTCTGGTTATGAGGTTGTAGATTTGAGTTGAGAGTTATTATCTCTTCTGGAGGTAATCAGGCTATATAAACGAACGCCTGTACATCATCATCATCATCATCATAGACAACAATACATCAGTGGTTCACACTAATGCTTAACTGCCACACAACCATGAGGAAAAAGCAAACCCTATATAGGAAGAGAGAGAAGGAAAAAAGAAGGGGACGGGAAGGGACCTAAGTACTGAAAATGACTACGTCCATATTCAAACATTCAACATCTAGGTGCCTACAGCCTGCAAACAAACAACCGAGCTGCAAGTGAGAGTAAGGCCTCATGCACATGGTAATTCGATTGTGCCTACTGTGACCTTTACGACTCAGCAGTCAACAAGATTGCCTTCTAAAAGCATGGTCGAATTTCCAGTCCAGGCCGTGGCAGGAGAATGCGTTGGTGACAAGCTTTAACAGGAGCAAATTCCGGGCCTAGTACTTCTTTCTGTAACAGGCTGACTTAAAAGCATACAAGAACGAATTTTCAATTTATTACTTTTAAAACGTTCCGATACTTTATCAACACATCTTGCGATAAAAATAGTTCACAGATTCATTGGTTTGTGTAATGTTTCTGCACAGACAATGCACTTGTTATACAAACCAATAGGCATTCATCTGTGTATATGTATATTTGTAGATATGTGTACATATGTATAGTTACGAGTATGTATGTGTATGGAATATGTTCCAGTGACATTCCAATAGATTGATTTGTAGCATGTTTTCATTTCCGCATATTTATATTATGAACAATAAATCGCAATACACTACCCGTCAATCACTGCGTTCGTACCACAAGTACTTGTTTTGCCGCTCAGCAGGCTGCATGTAGACCCATCGTATGGACATAATTCTCACTAAACCGCCCGTAAAATCTGTTTTACAAACAACTGTCACTCCACGCTAGTGAATCGTTTTGACGCCAACCGTAGTGTACTGGATTGGTCTACGTGGCATACTAAGCGCTCATTTCTGATTGGTCCGAATGGACTTGACTGCCCCGGCTTTTCATTGGCTCAACGACTATACACGTATATATGACACAGAAGTCCTGTAGATTAAAATCCACTTGTATTTTACATAACAGTTTCGGATTACCTTTCCAGTGTTTTGGTCCAACCCAATAATATTCATATTTATCCGCGTCCATCGGCATTGCAAAACACAGTTTTGTAAACACACCATGATTTTGGGACCTCCTTAGGTGATCCGGTAGACAACCACAAATACTAGCTATTCACAACCAAACACTATGCTGTTTTTAAGACTACTATTCATAGTCAGGCTTCTTCTCTGGTTCTCTTCCAGTGCAATTGGACCAGGTTTATCCCGTCTCCAACCACATTTGCCTGTCGACGAACTCCCGGACACTAGCAATTGGGAATCTTCTGTCATGCCCTATACCAACGAGGCAAACTCTTATGCCTATTGGAACTGTCACACCATTCCCCCAAATATGACCTTGTGTAAAAGTGTTGGCTATTCGCGAATGGTTTTGCCTAATTTTTTGCAACACGAGAGCATTCGAGAGGTAATACAACAAGCAAATGTTTGGGTCGCTTTGGTCAACACGGACTGTCATCCGGATATTCAACGGTTCCTGTGTTCGCTGTACGCTCCGGTTTGTTTAAAAAGTCATCAAGAAGCCAAGATACCCCCCTGTTGGGAGTTGTGTGAGCAAGTACGGAACGCTTGTTTGCCCAGAATGAGACTGTTTGGGTTTGATTGGCCTAAAATTGTACAATGTGAGCAATTCCCTCGACTGGCTGAGAGCATGTGTATTCCGCCACAAGAAGAGACTGGTAAGTTCCAAGTATATTACCAACAGTTGTGTCCCTTGCATTCCTATATCTTCCAGTAACAAACTTAAGATTCAGTTCATACTCTCATGAATTCTAGATATTAGTTCGGTGGTGTGGAACTTAAGACGTTGTATTCTTTACTTGACTATATGGAGAATTTTCAGAACACTATTTTCCTGTTCAACCTATTCTTTTGTATCTGGCTGATCTTGGACAACTTTCGTTTCAGATTACTTGATTCTGTTTGCGCGATTTTACTGAGCAAGGGGCGTAAAACCCCCATCAGGTTCTGGAAAGCTAGAATTGAAATTCCCAAGTTACCCTGACTGAATGCTGACGTTCATTACCGAAAATAGCTTGAACAGGATAGGGCGCTTTGCCTGACGATTGACAGCTGACCTTCATGATGAGCAAGCGGGTATACTTCTGAAGCCCGCTCACTAACTGCTTAGAATGTCTTTCCTAAAAAACAAGGAAACTGCGGTCTTGACAGGCTTTGAACTGTAAGAACGTAACAGAATCAGGAACCAAACCGTACCTTTCCGCCTTTGTTTAGTAATGTGACGAATAGTTGTATCTAACCTAGTCTAGGGCCAACCGCAATAACCAGTAAAAGGGGTGAAATAGCTCACGCCCACTGAGCAGCATTCAGATGCATGTCGGTGGCAGTTCCATAAGTCTTCGAATACTTTAAACAACCGTCGTGGGGGTACAAATGAAATGATCTTGAGGATTAAAATAGTGAATGAGTCATCACAATCAGGCTGGCGTCGTTGGGTGAACGACTGAAGAAAGTGGCAGTGAGTTCGTATTAGGTCTCTTGTAGCAGACATACATGGAAGCATGCGTTCGGAGAAGATAGACTGAAATGTATGGTTGTAGCTGGGATCCTTAGAGAAAGCCACAAGAATGTCAATCATTGCATCCTGCTGACAAAGACTTGGATTGTTCAGTAAACAACGGCCAACGCATTCACCACTGATCATGTGGACAGCTAAACTGTCTAAGATACCTGCATTCATTCATTGTGCCCAAACAAAGCGTTAAGGTGAACGACATTTTTTTGGTTAAATATTTTTAAAATCGATGAACTTGTTATAAAACCCCATTTCCTGATTCGGGATAACGAGCAACCATAAGGATGACTATAACAACACTGTAAAGGCGTAATAGCATCCCAGATATACAGCTTTTAAGGTTGTAACCGGATCATGCTGACAATCACTAACTGTTACTTAGTAACTGCTGTCCTCTCTCCAATGCTGGTGGTTTTCTGTATCATTATGGTTGTAATTAATTTTCAGCTGTTTATCAACAACTCAGTCTAGTCGTTGCCTAATAGGTGAAGATCCAATCAATGCTTCCAAGTCCAGCCTCCACTTTACGAAAGACCTACTGACCATCGGGGATGCCGTAACGATAAGTCTCAGGATCGGACCGACTTGTCAAACTGGAAAATAAGATGACAGTTATGTTCATATTCACCTCTACTGGTCGGAAACAGTGTAGACATTTGTTCAGTAATTCCATTTTTTCGGTTAGCGGAACAGATCTACTATGAAGATAAGCTGAATACGGACTGACCTCCCCGGTTCTAACTAGAATAATCAAGCCCTAGTCAATCGGCAATCATTGCCCTCTTTCTGCTGTCGGCTTTGTCATAACGCAAATTGCTTTGTCAAAAAGAACGTACGATAAGACAAAAATAGACTGTCTCAGGAACGAGTACCGTAAAGGCCAGGAAATTTCGTTTTTAAAATCAAACTAAATCCATTTCTGTTGTGATATGTCTGAACATCGCCTGCCATAATGTTATACTGCTATACAGACAGACCACTGATTCCGCTTGAGGTTACACACCGAATTCTGCGTTATTCGCTCCAGTTTAACGAATATTTTTCTGTTAACGTCCGCTTAAACCAGAGTGTGAACATTCCTTTGCCTTAAATATAGTCAACAATTTCCTAAACTTGGCCAATTATCACATCGTTATTTAACAATGTGATCTGTGGCTAAGCAGTTTCCGTGTTAGTTGAGTATTCTTCTATTAAGAGCAAACGTTTTGGGCTGAAGGTTATCGGTTATAGTTTCTGAATGTGTTAAAGACTAGACTTATATAGCTTGCGTTTATTTGATGCCAGTTGGCCCCCGATTGCATACGCTTAAGATCTTTGTATTTACCTAAATACACGCATCGATTCTTTGAACTTGATAGTTTAGCACAAAATTAACGGATTGATCAGCAAACACACTTGCAAGAGCAGTTAGCTATATTCGATAACAGCATGAATCGGAACGTCTAGTACATATTTACTTATATGTACCTATTTTGTTAAGCTCCATTTAGTAGCGACATTTCATTTGGAAAACAGTCTATTCTCGGTTATTCATCATCGGTCAATTAAATAGCCATTTGTATAATCTTGGATATTAGACGAGCAGAATCCCAATTAATTTGTTGCACAAGTAAGTGGTGCTGAACTAGTAGGCACTTTAGTAAACAAGTTAGCCTATGAATTTTTCAACCAAATAACGGTGCTTCAGATCTTCAGCGTACCTGAGCACTTGGACCAGGTAGTTTAGAAGTTACATTTTCGAACCGAAATACCAGAAACGTTTAGGTCTAAAATAAAACCAGAACTGAAATCTTACGGTGTTCTAAGCAGTGTTGCAAAGTATAATCCACGTAATTTGGAGCTTTGGTACAAGTGAGAAAATGTGTTTATTTAACAAAAATGCATTCTGTGATCGATATGAGTCCAGGGTTTCGGAATTATTCCAAATTCTTTCTAAAAGTCACCCTACTGAACACAGAAAGCACTTGATCGGCAACGTATCTTAATTGCTATGACGTAATACAGTCATCACTGTGAAATGTAGATGAGCCCGATGAAATATAGCCGCTATGTGTCTAACGGTTGATGGCACCAAATGTCGGGCTCGCCTGAGGTAATTTTCGAGTTGTGGTTAGCCAGGGTCTGAATGAGTATTGTTCACTGCTACAATGTAGAGGTTGCACAGAAGTTAATGAGTCGAATTGGACTGGGAACTAACAGGTTCTAGTTCTTCGCCTTAGAATAAGTTAGCTTGTGTGATCAAGTTGTGATATCGTTTCGGATGTTTCGTATGTTCACTTCCTTGGGAATATTAAGCACTTTTCAGTGTACAGAATTGTCACTACCTCTGTATATAACTCTTGTTGAATTGTGAATCCCTTATTCTGATTAGGGTTTGAGATAATTCGTTTGGATCGAAAACACTGCAAGTATTCACTACTAGAGAAGATCAACTGTGGAACCGAGGTTTTGTTTTGTGCTTTCTAACGTGGTATGTGAGCTTGGTAACCACCGTTCTATTGACCTGATTTGGGATAGTGGCGTACTAGGGCATGAAACTTCTACTGCATTCATTCAACCGCAGGGTTAACATGTGTAAAAGAGTCGACATACATGCCCGAACGTACCTCCGCCATGGGGATGGAATTCTTGCGCGGCTGTAACTGTTAACTAATTGGGTACTTCCTGTTTGATGTATACACTGCACGAGAAAAACTCGTTTTCTCAGACTAATGGTGACGGTTTATCATACTTATGAGTATTGAGACTGTTTTAGATATGACATTACCTCATTTAGAAGGCGACCAAATAATCGTCCTTGAAGACCCAACCGTTATCTCATTAGAAGAGTGCACGGACTATCGGATTCTGCTAGGTTTTATTACTTCAGATTCCAAGTAATTCCTGACCGGGACTTCCGCTTTCTGTTGAAGTCATCATCCTCAGTGAACATGATGGAAAATGTTAACTTTTACACACTTAGATATACTGGTTGTAACAACATGAACCCTACTCACTGGTAACTGCAGTATCGAAAGCTGAGCACAAAAGTGAGGAAGGACAGAAAGCCATCGAACGTATCAAGCCATCATTATGATGCGGTAATGTCTAGCAGTTTATAAGTTTGGGTCGACAAACAAAAGCAATAAACTGACAACAAGCTGAACACGAGTCTTGTGCTGCTAAGCCCAGGAAAACTAAAGGCCAACATAATCCTTTCTGAGCGTGCCACGTCTGCTTACAATGACTAACCGTGGACAGGTTTTGTGCAGCACCAGAAATGTAGTTTCGATCATCTATTGAGAATAAATATGATTACATTGGTCAATAAATGTCTTGCAGTCAAAATGCGCCCAAAGGTTTGTGTACACTCTAGATGAATGGAATATATTTCTCACTTATACATCATGAACCTAATTGGGTTGAAGTTCATTCATCACAAGGTTTGAAAACCAACCATTTTTACAAATTCAAAGTTCCTTAGTTGCAGGAAGTCTGTTTCACACAGTGCCAGCTGATGTTAGTTGGCTGTTTTCTCTTGAGCGGAAATAATGACAGCTTGCCTGTCTGGCCCGTGAGGGCGATTTTTAATGCGTTATTGAACAAGCCACACAACTTTTAGTCTGCCTGAAAGCAGTGTCACTCATGAATGCTTACCACAGTAAGTCTGAATATCGCCAGTTTTTAAAAATTCATATAAAAAATACGTAACTAGCATCGGAGGGTCAAAAGTTGTCCAAAAAATGAGGGGAAATTACAACTGCCTAACATACTCAAGTTGGCCAGAGAACAGTGAGGAAAAAATCTCCGTTTAATTTATTTAACTTGAACTTCGAGTTCTTCTTCTAATCGAAAACTACATTTCACTCTGATTTTCGCGGTCACTGAATAATATTTAGCAAAGTAATTATTTTAAATAGTTTTGGTGTCATTTGTTCTTCTGCGTTAATAGTTCAAGCATCAAACGAAAAGTTAGTGGTGTGTTGTGTACCAAACAGTGTACAGAAAAATGGAGGAACAGGCTAGGAAAAAACTCGATAAAGATGAAATATAATAGACAGTAAACCCCACAAAATCAGAGCCTTTTCCGGGCACGAGTGTGCTGTCACAGTCAAGGCTCACTCATCGGGACAGAATGTCCTTCATAGAGAGACGACTGTCAGGGAGGTGGCAACAGTCAACGCCAGGTTCCCCGCATATAGGTGTCGTAGGTTTTCAGGCAACCAAGAACAGTCAGTACACATAGATCCGTGACTGCATAGGAGGGCAGTCCCAGTCGAAGAATAGCGCTACATGAAGAAGAGAACACGATTTCGCGAAAAGAAATAATCACAGGTGAATGAGAGGCAGCATGATTGAAGGAAATGAGCGAGGCCTTCTGATTGACCGCAGTTGCCATGGCAGAGGACTGACTGGCCGCTTCGGTCACCTTGTGAGTTTCGGACCTTGGTCCACAGCAGACTACATCTAAGTTGGATGGCACGAATAAAAATCCCGGGGAAGATGCGGTCTGGATTGAACAGCCAACGATTGGAGAGTGGAGAGCGTGATACTTCCCGAAGACCACAGCCATCTAGCGAGTGATGAAGTTTGTCGGTCCACCCAGCGTCACCATTATACCCTGGACGCATACCGAAAGTTCACTTCCCTCAAGAGAGCAGTCTCTCCAGTCGTGATTTGAGCGAGATGGGGATAGTGGTGGATAAACTCAGGATGCCCAGATCATCCAAACGAACTGGGATGTGGATATAGCTGATGAGTGTGTCCTTAGGAAGGCGTAGCCGTTGCCGAACAAACTGACGAATTGTACAGTTCATTACTTTGAGCGTGTTCCGGTGGATACGACTCACTACCAACGAGTGATTCATCTTCGGAATCAAATGCTGTCTCAGCAGATCCAAGCGTTGATGAAGATTCAAGGGCGCTTTAGTCGTTTCATCTTGCATCGTGATAAAGTTGCAGACGGTGATTAGTGAGTGTTTTACCTTTCCAGGTGAACGGGATATCTAGGTTGGTCACCATATCAATGGTGCTTAGTGAGCTGATAGTATCAGGACCGAAGTGGATGGACTCGTTGGAAATGTCGGTCACATTGTGTTTGTGATCACCACGGATAACCATAAGCTTCGTCTTATGCATGTTGATCTGCAGCCCGGATAATTCCAGGACACCAGCCGCGACTGCAAGCTTCTCGGAGAGTCGTATGGGATTTTCAGCAAGAAGGATCAGATCGTCGGAATAGGCGAAACCGCTGTCCAGAGTATCATGGAACTGGTTGCCAAGCTCCAGTCGAAAAAGAGCTAGCGCCTCATTAATTGCCACGATAAACAAAAGCGGGGACAACGGGTCGCCCTGGTAAACGCCACACTGGGACCGGAGGACGATGTCGTCAAGCGTGTCGGAAGCATTCCGGTAGGAGTCTGCGATGTAATGTGTCAGAGGTAGAGGGGCGTTGAAAGCTTGGGCCAATCTGATAATAGAATCTTGTGAGATGGATTCAAATGTTTTTGACACGTCGATAAAAGCCGCACACAGACTTGAAGAGGTCGTGCATGAGTTCTGAAGCAGCGCATGGAGCATTGAAGTCGCCTCGAGGCAACCGTCACGATGCAGGAAGGCAAACTGAAGAGCGGGCAGATGCAGGCGTGTGTTCCAACAATCAGCCAATATCTTATGAAACAACGAACCAACGTCAAAGATACGGCCATTGGTCTGAGCTCGGTGGGAGATGAAGGATTATTAACTTTCGGTATAAGCGTGATTCGAGAGCGGCACAGGTGGATCGGACAACCTTGGGTTAGCAAAAAAGGTTAAAGTATCCGGCCAGGACATCAGCTTTCATGCGCTTCAAATGTTTGGGCAAAAGCTTGTCCAAACCTGGAGCGGTGTTCTCCATTTGCTTCAAAGTGCGTGATACCTCATCTCCGGTGATCGGGTCGACCAATGACCAGTCCGGCGGCAGAATCGTGCGGGACGGTCGCTCATCAGGGTGCGGATGAGCCGATAGTACTTCGGACCAGTATTCGTTGGAACTATCCGGAAGGCCACGGTTCATTTTGTAGGCAGTTCTCCAATTGCCAGAAAAAACTGCAAAAGCAGCATCTTTCCTGCGCTGGTGGTACAGCGTTTGAATCGCTGCATAGTTAGCTCTCCGTATCTGTTTGCTGGTCACGAGGGCTCCGACGTTAATGCGAGCACGTCGTCGGGTATTCAGTCGCCAGGTGTACGGAAACGCTTGAGCGGCATGCATGTTCAACAGCGACTTAGCTTGTACCATCGTGAAAATACCTGCCTGAAGACCGCGGGCGATAGCTAGTAGTCCGTCGGTTTGTAAAGAAGCCTCGCTATTAGACTCCAGTTGGGTAATCACTGTTTGGATCAAACAGGCAAACCACTCGGGGTTTTCAGCAGCTTGGGACTCAGTACCAGATGTCACGTTGGTCTGCGAGACGGTGACTGGATTGGCAGTGGGGACAGGATTCCTCTGCCAACTCAGTGTATACAGACGCGTCCGGATGCTCTCCACAGTACGACCTGGGAAAAGTGACAGGAGCCGATTATGGAGTTCGCGTCGAGTAGGGCACGACGGGGCCAGCTCATCGGCATACTTGAGAAGGGAAGCCGATTCTTGCTGAGACCAATTTGTTCCGGCGGATTTCATGTGGTTGAGATTCTCACGGTTGCGTTCGACTGGATGGGCATGCCTCCTGTGCTGACTGAGACCGATTTTGGTGGGAAAGGTGCGATCACAGTCGGCGCAGTCAAAGACTGTGGCATGCTGGGCGTCTACATCTTGCACTCGATCATTCCTGCGTCGATGCATACGAGTATGCGCCGACAAGCCAGCGTTCGACTTGCAAATTCGGCCACATTCTGAACAGGCGTACTCCGCTCGCCTATCCTGTGTACTGGTAGAAGCCTGCACGGAGGTGCTGGCGGTAAGTTCATTGTTTTGATCGATAGTAACCAGTACTTTGAAACCAGGTAGAGTGGTTGGCCCTATCTGGAGTTGCTGAACGCTTAGCCAGTCAAGGTTTACACCATGACCGCCCAGTCGACACCACGAAGAGGTGGTTCAGCGCGCCGCACTTCCAAGCAACAACAGAAATTTGAATTCTGTCTGGTGCTTTCATAAGATGACCTGGTTGATCAACGTGTCACTGATATCGCCTTAGACCAAGTTCGGCACAACCCATGTCTAGTGCTCCGTTTCAAAAAAGGCTGGCTGATAAATTCTTCAAAACGCGATATTTGCACTCGCATTTTATTGGTTTTCGGTTTACTTAATTGTGCTACCAATCTACCGTACCCCGTCTTATCAAGAAGGTGTTTATTGGGACGGCAAAATTGTGTTCATTAATGGAGAGTTTTTCTTCCGCGGAGTTACCTAACCCTCTTGAAATCTGTTTGCTATGGGTACGAAGCAGTGTTTATGGGAAGGTTCATTTGTTAGAAGACTACGTTTCGATCACAACTATTTTAACATGAATCAACGGTACATTTATAAAGAACACTTGGAATTATTTGCCATTCAGTGCGTTCGTTTTATTGACTGTTCACCTGTTGCACCCATTTGTGTAGTGTATAGTTTGGTTTGTGTTCGTAAAGCTGATTTTTGGCCCAATACTTATGTTCGATTTCTTAATCATTTCTGCTACTATGATTGTTTGTTCTGTGTTGCTGAGTGCTGTCAAGCGTACCAACCACAGTATGTCGGCTTTCCACCATCGTGTCGTTGCTTCATTATTAGATGAAGTCGACCTTGCTGGCTGACCTGAATTTGTGTCTGCTGGGGACACTCTTCAGTATTAGGCACCGCCAACTCTTTATGTCTAACATGTAGGCTATTCCTAATGTTTTAAATTATCTTGAGCCCTGTAACATGACGCGTCATGGAGTGATTGTTTTGACGGGGGAGCAACAACTAAAGGCTGGCAAAAGATTTTAAATAGATAAAAGAAATGATAAAACGTACACATTCTTTTGTCTAACAGACAGAAAACATATAACAGACTAGCTGGTGTGTACCGCAGGGAAACAGCATGGTAACAAGGGGACTGGAATACTAGTTTGTTGCTGAGGCAAGCGAGCAGTTGTGCTTAAGAATACTGAAATATGAGGGCACAGTGTTTTGTCTGAACGAAGGACCAAGCTAGGAATGATACCGTATGAACCATTATATGCTAGAAAACATCGTTTCGTTAGTTCGATTTTTTAAGAACTCGGAAAATTTTAGCCTTCCTTTTCCTAACCGAAAAGTTTACTGTTCCCTTTACGTTATCACCCTTTGAGCGAGTACTCAGTAGCGACACCAAAATCTAAGTTATTCCGCGCGCACCTAAATTTTCAGGCGATCATTCCTCAAAACACCTATGGCCATTAATAGCAATAAATTGAAGATTGATGATTCGACGTCGTTTTGGCAACAAGACAGTAATTCATAATGTAGCTTTTTCGGCTATACATACTTCAATGATCCGTTCTAGGTAATCTGGGTTTTGTTCGCCCACCGCACTGATGAGAGTTGGATCATTTTAAGTCTCCATGGTTGTGTGAGCTTGGTTCAGTGGAGGCACTAATAAATCAACTTCACATTCTTCACAGAAACTTTTCTTGAACCAGGATATTTCTTTGACAGGGTGAGCATCACGTTTTTAACCTATTCCATCCAAGGTTTTGTTTTGTTTTAACAAGAACGAGCTCCTTAACCAATCATTCTTCTGAGTAGTTCTTCAAAAATGTACCCGGAATATTTCTATTTTTCCTCTTTTCCGAAAGTTGTCTGATTTACAGCGTATCATGTTCAGCTACACTCACACAAGAAAGTTGAACTGACAGTGTGAGTACTCACTATAACTGCAAACAATCTTTCTAATAAGAACTGGATAACATCTGTTACTGTTAACAGCATGAACACTGTGGATTATAATCAGAGTTGCAGTCATTTCTTTGCAATCACCATAAAGTGTAACAAACTTTCCTTAAAAATTATCAAGTATATGTCGTTAATGTATACTGAACCATTCCGTTTAGCTCAGTGAGAAAAACGTGCTGCACAATATGTATCTTCCAACTGACAATGGCTGAACAAACCTAATGGTCATTCATTGTGTTGTTCGCCAAAAGCACCTGACGTTCCGACCACTCCATTTTCACATAAGCCCACTTTTGCTAATCTCATAAAACGTGTGCATGTGCACCTTCGAGCAGAAGGTGTAGGTGAAAAGAAGAAATAGGGAGGGGGGGGACGAAGGTCAAATGATTTATGACCCAAGAAGCAACTGTCAACCAAATTGATCGATTGGATGTTTTATTCGCTTGCGTGTTTGCAAGTTGCACTTACTTTCCGACTCTATGTACGTCAGGAACACACGGCATCAGTCTAAACAACTTATTTGGAAGACCGGAACAACAAGACCGACATCAACAGTAGCACTGTCGTCAATAACTGTCGTTCACAAGTGTAGATGTAAACTCAAGTAGTTTGTTCGGATACTGACTGCAACCAGGTTAGCAGAACTACAACGGCATGTTCATTTTGTGGGATTTCTCTCGAAGAGGGTAGCCGTGCGCTACACCTGTCTGGTTGATCTTGGACAGTGCGAACGTTTGTATGCAAAACTTCACAGTCGCGCCATTAACTGTCCAGTAAAGGGTGCATTAGGCGTGCGCAGGTAATGTACCAACATTGTTGATGTTATTACCGTTGCTCCATATGTGGGAGAGATGACCCATGCATGTCAGAATCGGAAATAACAGTGTGCACAGGGAAAGGTTAGAGTGGTGCAAATCGAATGAACCATTACCTTTCCGCATCATACTGGCGTCTTTCAACCCCTTACTGAGCTGTGGTTAGTGTAGAGTTGACTAAACATATGCAGCTCGGGATTGGTCGATATAAATCAATCGTTTGTCACTGTCACAACCAGATATAACCGATTGCGTTTGTACATTTGCGTACCTACAGTGACTAAGAGGAAAGTTAAGTTAATTTGCTGGCTTTGGAGCCTAGTCAAACATCTAGTCAGCGATCAGGATAATCCGCATCTATCGACTTTGAAGTA
Source organism: Paragonimus westermani (assembly GCA_008508345.1). Lineage (NCBI taxonomy): Eukaryota > Metazoa > Platyhelminthes > Trematoda > Plagiorchiida > Troglotrematidae > Paragonimus > Paragonimus westermani. The sequence continues at coordinate 107,551 of QNGE01001438.1, read as the reverse complement.
AAACTTAATAAATTATTGATTGTTTGACGGGCACTGTTCTAGGTACTGGAAAATTTTGGGAAACCAACTGGATTTCTGGGCTTGCTGTTTATTATGGTTATTTAAACAAACGCCTTCCGTTGTAAAATCCCCAGTTTGTATAAGTTTACGCTGGGTATTTTAACTACAACAAAACTGCTGTGCCAATATGGTATGAAGAACCCACGGCAATGCAACATTTTTGGTATTTTACTGTTCCTAATTTATATCAGTTTCGGTGAGTCTGAAATTGAGGCTCTAACGAAATAGCATAGGTGTGCACGCATATAAGTTTCTTGAAACTAACCTACGTTGCATAGATCTCCTGTATATCATAGCTAAAACTTACAGTATCAAACACCTCATAGGTTTAGACCGAGATTCTGTGGTGCTTTTCATTTTTCTGGAGAAAGAGTATGTGTTATTTCACCCACAACACAATTGGTAAAGCGCTTGGGTTGCATCGAGGAAGAACACGTTTGCGAGCCAATACAGACTGCTGACAGATACTTGTCCTAGGTTTTGTTGTTCATGCATGTGAGCAGATACTGGTCCGATGTCTGTCTGTTTTAATCCAGAGTAGCTGACACTTCATTTTGCTGTTGAACGTCATTAAAATGACTAGCGTGAGAACTAGGATGAAGAACACTTGATTTAGTCTTAACCTACAGCAGCCCAAAAAAGTAAACTTATTGACGGCCATAAAGTGCGAATTTTTGATCAACATGCCCATCGTAAAACAGGGTAACCGGCTCACTAGATATCTACTTGGTGGACATAAACTTGTCTAGAATGGAAAATTGAAAAATACTCAAACTTTTCTGGATAACACTTCAGTTGCCTATCAGCACGAACAGCAGATCCCACTTGTAGAGGGTTAGGGTTTTTACCTCCTACCTGTTCAAAGGAAAGAACTGATTGACATGGTGAGTCAGACAGATTTACTACCCATCTACTACTGTCAACACTTTGTCGGAATACAGAAGTGTGGCCAAACTACCTTTCTACCTACACATTACTCATACACTTTAGTTTTCGTATTTTAAACTAACAATCTCTATTCACCCGCTGTTTCACGCACTAAACGACGGTGAAAGTTTGCCATCGAAACCGGACCAATACATCGTATTTCTCAGTCTTTATTGGGAAGTCAAGTTTAAGCGGAACGTTTTTCAGTGGTGCGTACCTAGCTGATGGAAACAAACAAAGGTAAAAGTTGGGCATCGGTCAAAACTTTTTCCTATGGAGAATAAACAGATTTTTAGTGGTTACAGTTGTTACGGTTGTGCTTGTCGAGTGTTTTTTTGGCTCGTTATGGATGGACGTAGTGTATTTTTCTCCTTGTTGAAACGTGATCGTTAGGATCAACTGTAGTGCGCGATGGGGTTGACAATAGGTCTCTTGAGTGGCTACGTGCTGTTCTTTGCCGAGGTTAGTAGTACGAATCAGCAAGGTGTTCGTTGTACCGTCGAGTTTCTGATTGGTGACAGTACGTTTGGTGATTGGTTGATTGTAGTCCCTCCTGCACAGATCATTTACTTCATCGAGCGACGAATGCGGTATCTTTAGTGTACGATTGTTTGCTTGTTGAAATAGTAAGTCACACTTTTTGATACGCCCACATTTGACGAACCGCTAATTGAAATAAAACCCCAAATTTCTTTGCACAATGTCAAACAAGCCTGACTGAATAGATTGCCCCGAACTACCCAAAAGAGTTTTTGTTACACATCGATAGACTTGCTCGATCGAATTTTCATTGGAATAAAATGTTCAACTAAGTTTTCTGCTTTTATTAGTCATGTAATGAATCAAATGGGTGGTGTTCACTTCGTGCAGCTGGAAAAACTCGAGCTCCGATTGAAGTCATGTCGGGTAGTAATGAGACTTACATTAAGGTTATTTGAATTACGAAAGAAAGTTTTACACCCCAAAAATCATCCTACTACTGTAGTGCTATTCACAATGAGTGTATATTTTTAACAACCTTGCTTAACGTAGTTTGAAGACAAATGTAACTGTAACCATTGCATTCACACCTGCCTAGTCGTGCGAACAAAATAATTTTGACTCCAATCGATTAGACCTAATGACATTGCTTCAAACTAGTGATGATCTGTTTTCTACTGGATGGTTGGCCATTCCAGTATTACTTTTAGAGCAATTTCCTGGACGTTTGAATGAATTTTTTTATTAGTGAAGGTAAACCATATTACTATACTCCATATCAGTCCCTACACGGGTTTGTGACACTTAACAACCCATAACTGATATGGCAGAATGTCCAAAGAGGTTTACTACAGAGTGACGATTGTTGACATCCTCAGAGCGTTTTCATCAACATGTATACTGCTTCCACGCTGCAGCCATCTTGTTTCAGGAAGTCAGTTAGGCCGCAGGAAAACAAACGCCTAGTATTAAATCACAAATATCGTGTGTACTGATTAGTTTCCACACTTGAGAACGTAGATTTAGCTAAGGCGAGTATTTGCATTACTGACGGGCCCTAATCAGTGAGCACTAATCAAACTCTTCATTTAGCTTTTGATAATCACACCGATTTTGCATTTTTGTAAGCTGTTTACCTAACCCTCTTCACAAAAATCAGTGGATTCCAGTTTTGCTTATATTCGAACTCGTCAGTTGTACATATCCTCGCCGGGATTACAACTTCGGTCAAACATTCGTAAGGCAACTGTGTTGACCATCGCTCTAGTGGCTTCTGATTACTCACGTCATAATAAAAGCCAGGCAAGCTTGTATGTGAATGTTGCTCAGATTATCCGGTCATCACTAGAGAACACACGGTAACTGCCTTGTTGAAACCAATCGGCAATCCCGCGAATTAGCATTCTTCCACAGCTTGAACTTACAGAAATTCTCAAACTTGATATAGTATTTACTCATAAGCATTGCCAAATCTACGCAAAGCTGGCGGGATCTATCCGGAGCGAAACTCAAAGTTCTTTTCGAAAGAGGCTGGTTGCAAAGTCCATATGAAGGCAGAGGGCACATTCCACTGTATGGAATGCATGTCCAATAAAATTCAGGTCTGTTGCTAACACTGAGCAATTAAAAGAGGTGTGGTTTTCGGTACTCTGGACCTGACCGAGTTGCTCAAGGACAAATAATTCAACAATTTTCGTTGATTTCGATTTCGACGCTGCTGGTCATCACGATGTATTTTAGTGAATGTATTTCCATTGTTATACATTCTTCTAATTTGTTCTTCACTTGCATCACTGTTGTCGACAATGTTAAACTTCTTGAAGCAAAACTACATTTTTGCTGACTTATGTAACAGAGATCTTCAGTGTAAATAAACTGGAAGGAATAGAGGGTTGACAGTATAGCTTTGCTGATTGGTAAATAATATTATCCCCTGAACTGTTCAAAACCACGTCTCTTGCCCCATGAGAATTTACATGGAAGTTGCTGTGATGTTTGAAACATTTTTACTTTGGAGTATTCAGAATTTTTCCCAAGTATGTTTCAAATGGGCAAGACAATTCTCGTTAAACAAACGGCCAAAGCTTTTGATTGACACTATGTTGACCAAAGGATAAGCGTGCGCTAGCTTTTGAGGCACACACTCTGACTCAAAAATTTGTGCTTTTGTGCTTGTTTGACGCCTTTTGGCTGTGATTCGGAGCAGGTGGTCTTAACGAGGTAGGTTGAAAGCACGGGTTTTATGGAGATTATTGTGCATCCCTGTTGGTTGTATTCGAAGCGATAAGAAAGTTCTAAAATTGGTTGCATAAAGACTACATGTTGTGACCTGGTCATTATATATTAGTACAAACAGGTGGGGAGAGGCCGTGCAACATAACAGCGAACACCAAAGTTTTGGCGTTGTTCCAAATTTTGTTTGCTTCACTGTTAATTCGTACGATAGGTGTTTGAAGTGGCTGATTTGAAGACTTGGTGGTTTTGTATGGACGTCTACAATACTACTTTGCTGTTCATATACATGCTAGTCTGTCTTTTAATAAATATGAAGGGTGGACAATGCAATATACTGTTTGTGTGAAGATCATGCTACAGTGAAAGGTCAGTGTAACTGATTTTGAAGGAATTGTATCCGTCACCGCTTCAGATTAAGGATTATGTGACTTCTTTTATAAAACCCACATTCAAGAACCTCAAGCGAGCATTCTATCGTATAATTCCACAATTTATTAGCTTACCGTTTGGTTTGTCTTCTGAATCAGGTATGCATAACCGAAGACTTTGTTCACTTCAGAGGTTATCTTGTCAGCGTGATGAAAACCCGCTTCTAACAAAATCCAATTTAATATCAAAAGGGCGGGAAATTTCACTCTCCTAAAATGACATGGTCGGCGAATTTCGTTTGATTTAGATTTTTACTCTTGCATCCTACACTGTGTATACAACTAGGATGTGCCTTATTACTGATTATCGGATGACATAATGTTCAGTGATTTTTGTGAACAGGCAACAATATGTGGAGTGATGTGGTATTAGATAGCTGGCAAAGATAAGGTGTAAAACATCTGAGATTCTTAGAGCCTCTAAGAAATGTGCAGGATTATTTATGACAATAATATATCAGGCACGTTATTTACATTAGATGGGGACGCACAGCAACCTATACACAATTTCTGTTAACACTAATCAAAGCAGCATTATGGCGTAATTTGCGACTGCCATAAAATCAGCATCCTTCCATATGACGATTGTCCACATAATCTAGTACATGGTCTTGAGGTACACAGTAACAAAATTTGTTTACAACGTGTCAATTGCAAATAACTAGAGACATGTCAATGTGGACTGATGAGTTTTATTGTTCTGGTATAATGTATCTTTTAATTTTTTGTTAAATTTAGTTTCCTGCTGGTCAGAGTTGTTCTGTGCTAACGCAGTACGCAACAAGTAAATCTGTAACCGTGTTAATTATGAGCCACAAATCGAAATCACCACCTTCCGCTCAGTAGGTTAAAACACTTCGTTTGAACTCTGCAATGTGGAAAAGTAATGTAAAAATTCTGATGTCACATTCTTGCAATATGTTTAGAGATATAACCAATGAAGTGTATTCAGCTGTAATGTGCTGGATTGTTCATAATATCCGCGAGCAAGCCGTTATCAGAAAGCGTAAGCTGCGGTTAATTCTTTGAACTGCACCTAGTATGGATAAAACTTTCACTGGCCATAAGTATAAAATTACAACAAGTGATCAACTGTTTAATGATGAAAGCAGTCAATCTCCATAAATGGATGTTGCATCCACGTTGGTGAATTCGTGTGCCTCAGATTGTGTGACAAAATTCCTCTTTATCATCGGCGCATTAGACTCTTTGTACTAAGGAACTTTGAGCGACTCATTAACAACAGTAAAAATGCGTGGGATACACAGCCAGCAAGGCTAATTTTTAATCAGAAATAATTGGAAATGAACTATATTCCTCTGATATTCAACGACAGAGATTTGACATACTCCGTAATGGTTCCCACTATCCAACTTCTGAATCTGCATCTAGATCAGTATTAAAAACGCACAGGAAATCTGCATGTTCAACCTTTCTCTTTTCTTTAGGAGTACACTATCTTGTCCTCAAATCTTGCGTGCACTTTTAATTCAACGATAGAAGTCGACAACTAAATTACGAGTAAACTATTGTTCAACGATCCGCATAGTAGTGTCTGTCAAACAGCCTCCCATCTTAGACTACTGTACGTATCAGAAGTAAAGCTGCTTGTTTGCATTCTTGCGCACCATGCTTAATGGCTTGCAACTTTTCTAGAGCACGGCAGCCCAGCAATTTCTGAGTGACTGCTGTTTGCTGAACAACAATCCCCTAGTTTTGTGGTGTCCAAACGGTATGTCCACCCTCAGGTAACCTGGAAAAGTTGTACATTACGCAGAAGGAAGTTTGTCAAATACCCCTGGCGTTCACCTAAAAACAGGCATTAAAAAAAATTCGCTTGACCGTTTTGAGCCTATCTTAAGCGCAACCAAACATGTGACCAGCGCACCTGGTCTGGAGAAACCTTCGAGCAAAGGGAAAAGCGTTATGAATGAGTAGTATATTGGAAGGTAGAAAGATCGTACGTCTTAGTTCATTTATAGTGTTCTGCTTGATAACCAACTTTTTGACGTTGAAGCTGAACTTTCAACAGTGTTTTTAACCAGACGCTTATGGCTTGTGGTGTAGACTAGAAGGAACATCATACTGCTCAAGAGTGATGCGATACCCGGGCTACGCAAATGGTGACCGGCACCGGATTCTTTTGGACAACATTAATCATGCTTCCAATATGTTGCAAACTGCAGCGAAATGCGGACAACGTTAACCTTGGTCGAAAGACTGGTCCCTGGGGGTTTTCAAGGTTCATAACACTAAATTCGGGTTTCATTGAAATGCAGCTCTAGGGACGCCATAAGAGTGGCACCGCCGGGCAAAACGCAAGCGGTGGATAGCCCAAACATCATCTAGCGTCATCTTCAGCCATGGGCGTGTATGTCACGCTCCTTGAGAGTCTTGCATGATCATTAGGGTGTCGGAGAAACATATGCGCGATTGGTCCCAGCTATTGGGAAGATGACAGAAAATGATGCCGCCTTAGCCTCACTTTAAAATATCGCCCGAATTTCAGTGAGGGCAGACCGAAAAAAAGTGTTCAGGCTAGACATTATTGATGTGACTTGGGTGGACACGGTGTTTCCGACTTAAAGTTCAGGGCTTAAAGCGCCCCTTCTAAATGTGTGCGAGCGACAAACTTTAGCTGAAAGGTGAATGCGGCAATTCTTTACCTTATAGAGAAAACACTGACATGGCGGACCTGGAAGAAGGCCAGACTATGAAGCACCCTGGGAATGCAGCCTATAATTTTGTCTGAGTGCTTTAGAGGCTGACCCCAATTGCCTTGTTGGTAGCTGCACCATGAAAGCAGGCATGCACACAAGTCCAACTCTGTGACGAACTTTTTGGCGAATCTTAAAACCACTCATATTAAGCAAGGATATTATCTGTTTACGCGCTCTGTAATGTTGGATTTTTTCCAAAACATATGTGCACCTTACGCGTAAAGCAAGTTGAGATAACAGGATCAGTCAAACAAGCCATTTAGGCCAAAATTGGCCGCTTTGTAACATATATTCCTAGAGTGGATTGAAGCCTGAGTCGACTTCGATTATGCAGAAGTTAAACAGAAAGGTGGATATTCATGGGTGAGAGGTTTCTGACTATTCTGACGTTTTGGCGAAAGTGGCCACAGAACACTCCCAGTGGTCACGTATAATCAAATGCTTACAGACGATTCTAAAATTTTGGTCTGCCAATCGGCGTTATGCGTTCTATCCACCTTTATCAGTCTGTCTCCCAAATATTGAGGCAATTTAAGCAACTTCATTTATTATGAAGTTATTTCCTCAGTCATGTGTTCATGTTGACTGCTGTAAGATGATGAGTTTGGCTAAAAATTACAGATGTTGGCAGTAAAGTGATCTGAATGTTCTCAACTCCTTTTACGTGTAGAAGTTGCCACCTGTAATGCAATTCCATGGTGCAAGCAAATGTTCTCGAGAAGTCACATAAACGTTAGTTGGTCAGTTACATAGGTGAGATGAAAGAATGTCAGAAGTGAGTACATAGTTGGTGAAATCTTGACACTTCTGTTTGCTATATTCTCTCACTGACGTAAAAATCAGTAAGGTCTGTAAGAATTGCAAATAACCAACCACCAGATATCCTGACAGTATAATTTCTTGGCATTTTGTCAACGTCCTCCGTGTTCAAGATAGCGGTCGACTTTTTCTGGTCGTTAGCAAACCCGGATTGCACTTACTCAACGATAGATTTGCTTATATCTCCCTGACTAATTGGCAGGACGCATTCGACAGCCAACATAACGGCTAACCAGATTGTTTGTATGCTCTTTTGTCCAACTTTCAACACTGACATTTGTGAGTATGCGCAGCAATACAACGATCTAAGCAGCTACTTGTATTTGTGTGAATGTATGTGCCGTTAAAATTGGGTTGATTTATCGCGTAAGAAGAGAATTCGTTAACTACCTAAGCAACAACCTATCGGAGTTTCAGGTTTCTACAGATTACGTTCGGTACGTACTATTCATTGCCAATGCCAGTTTGTCTCTCCGTCGTTAGACACATTTTTGCAGTGTTGCTTGACAATTTTATAGCTCGTTCATACTGTATACACTCACACATTTTCTGGAGTACTCGTTATCAAACTGCCTTTGGAAACAAACAGTCCGCACTTCTGATATACATCATTTACTTGATTCGTTAACTATTGTATTGTTTTTTAAGTAAATGTATGCAACCGCATACCTGCACAAATGGTGTTAGCTGCAAAATTTTTTACCTCAGTGATATCAACGTAATAGATCGTTCTGCCTCGAAAGTAACAAGTCATGCCAGTTAATACTTTAGTAACGTTTCCACAGGCAAAGCACATCGGAAACAGTACCATAATTTATCCTGCCTATTCCCGAATGTTGAACATTAGAGGCATCAAAGAGCAAAGGTTCCCCTCGAAAAACCTTGGTGTTGATCACAACAATAATCAAGCATATTCCAGCAGTAGGTCATCTGACTGGAACAACTAGATCGTTCCAGACGTTACAGCCTACTAGAAATCTGCGATCTGTAAATGTTGATGAAGCATCGCTAGTCAGGCTACGTCGACCATTCTTGTGGGGAGTCCAGATGTTGACGAAATCAGTTTGGTTACCTGAAATAAAATTGTCTTACTATACCACGAACACATGAAATAATCCTTTGGTTTGCTAATTACTTGTTTTTGCTTGTTATGCAGTATGTTGTGCTGCAGTCTTAAACGTCCAGTCTAGACCTATGACCGATGTAAACCCGATGACTGGCGAAGCCGGAAGTTTGGGTGAACCCGAGACAAAAATTGGGTCTTATCTGAATGCATCTTGACACTAGATGGTTTGCTGTTAGTAGTAGTTGTTGGAATTGTGGGATTTACTTGATATAATTCGAGACGGTCATATTTGGTCCTCGCGTGCTAGTATTGAAGATGTCCAGCACTAGTACCAATTACATCCTCGGTTGCATACATGCAAGAAGGTTGCGTGTTGTTGCTTTCAGTGGTTTACAATTTTGCTTGAAATAGTTAAACGTCCGGTAAGTTTGGGGTACATGGACAAATCTGAGGTGCTGTTGAACTTCTCATAACGGGTACATCTGAATGTGTTTATATGGAACTTGTACGAAATATTGTGGTGTGTACTGTGGACTACCTATGAACTACTAGGGGGCCTTAATTTCTGTAGACGTAATCGTTTAAATTTGCCGTTTATTTTTCACAGTTTTTTCACTAACGTTACTCAGTATACCCTGTTTGGCAAACGGGGGTGGCCTTAGACTTTCCAAGCAAACTTGGCGGTCGACGTTTCCACACTGCGTCCATCACTACCAGTCTTCGTTGAAACCCTTTTACCCTCTGTGCTGCGAGGGATATGCAGCAGAATTCACCGAGAGTAACTAGCGGTAAATCTTCCCGTAACTTGATTTTTTTATATCTTGTTCATAAATATTGCTTTGGTTGTCAGGATGACCTACTGAAAGTGAGAAAATGTTTAGAACTTCCTAATTCAGCCTGTCATTTGAGACGGTTGCAGCTCCGGGTAGGTTTCCCTGACAAATACATGGGGTTTATGAACGTTCGACTGACACTAGCCGTTTCCGGTTTTTGTAAATTGAACTGGGGCCTGGCTGGTGCAACTTTCTATTAGGGTTCTGCATGAAACTGTAAACTGATAGTGTCTTAGTGTCAGACTACAGGATAAGTTGTTTCATATTAGTCACATGAGGAATTTGCAACAGTGTTACTTGCAGTTTAAGAGAGTTTATTAAGGTTGTCACTTTAAGGGAGTGATAAATTAGGCGAGAGTAAATTTCTTTAAGTCTTGATGGAAGAGCTTACAGACCGAGACCAAAACATTGCCTATACTACTGTTGCGGAAGAGGTTGACCCAACTTAAACAAATGTTGAGATTTACTGTTGCCCAACTTACTACAGCCAACCTTTTTACACCCTTGTTTTATCATTATAATGAGCTTGCTAACTTCCATGTGATACCCCTGGCAATTTGGGGCATTTGGTTAAAGTTGTGACATATCAGGAAACCGAAACTTATCGAAAGACCTGTCACCTGATACTTTCTCAGCAGTTCAGTAGGTAATCCAAACATCGAGTTAGCACTCCTTGTTCTATGCACAGAGTGCTGTGCAAAGAGTTTATAATCAACTGTACAGTATTCATTTAAAAAATTTGAGAGACTGTATCAGATGGTTTGTTTTCGTTAACAGTCCTTGTCCACGGTTCTTCAGTAGTGTTCAGTTCAAAGCAACAGAGTGGATCGAACCAAACGTCAGCTTCACTGACAACTAATCAGTCGTTTCATAATTTGAGATACGGCGAGTAATAATACGATAAGCTGGTGACTAGCGTGCCTGTTGCCGATGGATAACACGATATGGGCTTTCCAGACAGACGTATAGCCTCCTCACTGACGAAGTTTCGAAGCTCATAGTCTGGACTGGACAGCTCCTTAGTACATTGCTTTAGCACTAGCAGAAATTGAGCTTATAACATGACCTTGTATAATAAATCACAAAATCTCTCCTGAGGCAGTATCAGTTTCTGGAGAACAAGAACTGAAATAATTCGTTGTTTTAGAGATAATTTTATCGGTTGTCCCGAGCGCAAACTTGTGGCAAACAGGCTATGGTGTCGACTACCGATAACACTGTCAAACCTTCTATGTTTGATGGCTACGCAGCTTCTGTAGTAAACGTGGGGTATTGGTGGACGGATTTTGTTCGTGATCGCTACAGTTCTGATTAACTGTTTTCGATTATTGATGAGTAGTCGGAGATTTGGTTTATTTTCAAGTTGACCATCACTCACATTTGATCGCAGCGTTCGCATTCAGATAGACTTTCCAGCCAGCCTCGAGACGATCGGGCAACCTGATCATTGCTCACAAGCGACAGTGGTTAAGCGTTCAGATTTGCTGATTCGGTTGTGCCTAATGTGAGGTCAATGGCGCAGTGGTTAACACGGTTGCCTCATGATTGGAATGTCCGGAGTTCAAATCCCGGCCGTGGCAAGGATATGCACTACTGATGAGCTCTAATGAGAGTGAAACTCGAGTCTAGTGCATCTTTTTGAAAGAGGCTGGCTGGAAAGTCTATCTGAATGGGAAGGCTGCGATCAAATGTGAGTGATGGTCAACTTGAAAAAAGTTTTCGATTATCTTCATATTCGGTAGCCAGATGAGGGTCATGAGGACAAGTACTTTCCCTCATAACTTCTTTTGACCGATTACGAATGTCTGACATAACCTCAAGCTTTAGCCACTTGAATTACCTTCAATTCTGATTTGGTGATTGATTACTGTTAGGATGTTGCTTGCTAAGGAAGAGAACAGGTTGCAACATTTACTTGGTCAGTCCCATACACTTCAATAAATCCCAGAAAAGGTGACCAGAATGATTTGTAACTAGTGTTATCTTGAAGCTCGCTTTCCCGAAGTTCTGTTTGTCAGGACGGCTGAATTTTACATTACTCAGCCTTCGTATCTGACCGTTTAAACTCCTTGCCTGATCAACAGTTTTTCTGTCTATTCGTCTTATTATTCACAGGTACAGCCCAAATGGTGGTGGCACCAAGCATTGTAGATATTTTGCGATAGAACCAGCATGCAAAAATTTCACGAGAATCCTTACCCAAGTATCTGCTAGGTGGTGAGTGCTGTAAGGTTCGAGATTTGATATCTGACCTAAGAATGCAAGATAGCTGCAGCAGTAGCATTCAAAATACGCATATCATAGTTCCACCTAGTTCCATGCAAAACTGTACCCAGCATAACCAGCAAAAAGCAACTGATAAGAAAAACACAAAATTGTTTGATCCGTATTAATTTGAGACCACGTTGTTCGTAGATGGACAGTCATCCACCTCAGGGATTGACAGTATTATTCTAGACAGGGGCTGCGTGCCATATCAGCAGTCCCATTAGCTTGTAGCAAGGGTTTCTAAACATTTCCAGTTTATTGTTAATGAGTGCCAGTTTTCCGGCAATTGATCTTTCCGCATACACATCATTTTTTAAATGGGCACAATCCACGGGAATTTCCGTGATAACCACTTTCATTTGTCGCACGGTTTTGTGCAACAAATCAAAAGCTAAATTGTGCAACTTTCTTCAGTTAATAGGAAGCAACATCTTGTTTGTGAAAAGTGCGATATGAGCCACACTCAGTTGTTCAGCTGTTAGACCTTGTCTTTTGGGACTCAACAGTATTCGGTGTGAAATACATGTGGGAAAATAAGTGAGTTGTTGCTCTACAAAACAAGGTATCCTTTGAGGCAAATCAGAAGCTTGTAGATAGATGCAGTGAACTTGTAGGTTTCTGTGAAAAGTCTGATGACTGTCGTTCACACTCTATAACAAATGTAAACTGACACATAGTGCTGAAAGTCCGAAGTCAGCATCTCAAAACCGACCTTATAAGATCAACTGAAGACTGAGTGAATTGTATCAGATACGCAACCTTTTAGGAGATGCACGCACACTTAACGGCTGAATGTAAACAGGTACTGGGGGGCGTACTGGGCCATGTTCACGATAAACACAAACAATGAATAATGTGTGTATGGTATGAAATCGGGCATTCCCTTTCTTTCGTCGATCAAATGTAAACCGGAACCTTCAGCGTTTGTTAGCTGACTCGAACCCAGGATCATTTTGATAAATGCCCATAATGTCTTACAAGTCCACATGTGCGCAATCTAGAAGTTTACTGGTCCAGAGTGATTGAAGCAATTCCTCTTTGTTTTAAGTACTGGTTAGTAAATAAGTATTACACGACTACCGTTGAATAGCGCTGATATATCCATTTCTCATCCCACTAGGCTCAGTAGAGTGAAACAGGATCACCGCATTGACCAAGAAAGAATAAAGTTTGACGATTCGTAAGTGTAGGGATGACAGACAGATAATTCGAAATTTTTGCCAAAGAACATTTATCATATGTATTCTAAGTCTTATTTATGATTGACCCAACAATGTTATAACCATACGATGCTTTATTATATCTAGGAAACTGTAAGCTGCCGGTTATCTGCCAAGGCAGACCAGGAACTTCGAGGTACTTCACTCACTTACGGTACAGCTCCGTTAAAGATGGAAACATTCTTTGTGCTAATTCATTGCTGTCCACTATTGTTGTATGCTGGGATCACTTGTCTGATTAGACGGAAATTTGAACTCATTTACGGGCTAGTGTGAAACTCGTATAATCAAGCAGTGAAAGGTATTCGGCAAAGGTTATTTGGGGGCTCCGTTTGGCTAAACCAGCGCATCTACCTAATAGCGCAGCAAGGGGTATGTGACGGCTGCATCAACTTTCATATCAAGTCCGAGCGAGTTTACGGTTAGTAACTGGCTCTAACCATTTGGTTTATCCACGATTGTGTAGGTGTGCTTTGTCTTCTCAGCAGAGCGCTGTAAATTTCTGTCCAAGAGTTTGCATCATTTGGGCAAGTTTGCAAGGTGTTTTATATAGACATATGCGTCCAGTTATATTATGTCGCGTTATTTATTGGTTTGAGCCTTTCAGCAACTCTGTTTTACGACAAGTGGACAATGAGCTTTTGTTTACGAGTCTTTTCAGTGCGCCTGAATGTTAGTGCTGCTTTCGTTTACGGGCAAATGCTCGCACAGTGGTAGTCGGAATAGCAGAAATCTGAACAATTGTTCGCCCGTGTACACGTCTCTCCCTGACTCTGGCAACTACATCTTAACCAGCTGGTCACCGAAAATTTGTGCAGTTTTCAAATTCACTTCGTCCCCCTCTCGACATTGCTAATAAATGTGTGGTTGTTGTAACTGAGTGAAAGGCACAGACCACCAGTGGTGTGTTGAACAACACATAACCAGGAAGATCAAAGCATGACTGGCGGCTTTGGATCTAACCGAGTAAACAACCTTGTGTATCTTGCACACTACTTGCCGGAGTCAGCCCATTTAATTATACACTGTCAGGTGTAACTAAATGTTCCAGTGCACCGTGCACAACTACCGCAGCCTGAGACCATCTAGGAACATATTACGTGAGACTAAGCGTTACGCTGAGAGGAATGTATGTAACCAACCAGAAAAGGTCGTTGGCAAAGTGAAAGTTGCAAACTGCATTAGTAGCTGAAGTACACAAATGAAACAGTCGACCATGTGTAGGTCATAACCAGGTGATTTTGGTAATAGGTACGTTGGAACATTGTACAACTCAGTTGGTAAGTAGCCTAATGAATTGGCTTCACCAGGATTCTCTTAGCGACGATAAATTTTATCAGCTGTTTGCTTATATTTTACGGTATTATGCACAACAGCGTTGTTCCTACAAAATCCGTCAAAATTGTAATTCCAAACCACCTGTAAAAAATAAACTACACTTAGAATCTTTTTTGGGATGAATTTTATGGTTCCTACTCCTCATAAAAATAAAAGCGTACTGACTGTAAATTATTCGGTTGAATCACCTTCCCCGTGGACTAGTTTGAGCTACAATATAGAATAAAACAAATGCCGATTGTAAATGTAAGTACCTATCAACCTGTCAGTTTACCGCCTTCTAGAAACGTTTATTTCGTACGCACTCTGACAATTTGACATGACTAGTCCGCCATCGCTGAAGGGCGTGGACGGTTTTTCCCTGGCAGCTGCTACAAATTACATGTGTTTCGTCGGTGAATTTCATCGGTTTCTGAAAACTCAGTATGCGTGATAAAATTCAATCAGAATGATTATACAGCGAAAGATTTTCAAAACACTGAAGAAGTGCGTCTGATCATTCATACTGATCTAATTTTTTTGTCTCAAATGTACAAACACAATTTGGTAAACATGTTTAACGATAGAAGCTAAGTGAAGCGTGGATTTTGACTGGTACCATAAAGGGTTTTGTTGGTTGAAGTCTGTACTACAATCCGACACCAGCTGTTGTAGAGTTAAAGCGAAAAGGAAGCTCCCTGGCAATATCCTGCGGCCTTCTGCAGTATACTCTTTTATCTTTGGTTTTCTATACTTTTAAAGATCTTAAGGTTGACATGGCGAACTGAACGATATGGTCAACTAGGTCTTCAGCTACCTTTTGAACAATGGAGACATCTTGTTTTTTTGTTATGACTGTCCCAAGAAATTAGGTGGTGATTAAGCTTAATGGTGCCTTGGAAAACCTTATTTTCACATGAAATCTATGGATACAAACCATCATTGTTACCAGGAGCGCCGGTATTCATACCGCGACTGTGACATTATGCACGGAAAAAACGACCAATTTAGTTGACTTCGGTTGGCTGACTCAGGTCTGATACCCAAGGGCACATGGTCACTCACAACTCGCTGTACTGTTGCAGATGTACTAGGTAAGCATAAGCTGATCCAGAGCGACGGAAGCCGTTTGTTTGTATTGCTACTAACTTGACAGTATTGAAAGACCAAGTCATTTGCTGAATACTGCTCAATCATTCACTCACCGTCTCATTAGACTCAGTAGTTAGGCTGAAAACACTGCCGCTCGGAGGCATATTTCGAGATCTAGGTTCCAAGTTCGTCAGAGGAAATAAAACAGTATGGGACTAGTAACTCGTAACTGAACAAGTTAGCGATGACCGGAGTATTTGCTCGCGGCATGATGGTGAGGATTCAGTCTATCTGTGAAATACTGCCTAGTCAAGCGTAAGTTGCCGGTTTGCCAGTTCTGTTCTGACCTACATGAGCCTACTGTAAGGACTGGAATGACGCAAGAGAATTCTGAATGCGCAAGCCGAATCGATATCTTGAGAGTGGTCAGTGGATGTCTGGTGACTGGTGAGACTGGCCGCTTACGTGTTTCAGTAACATTGTCTTTATCCGGCGATAGGGAATTTTGCACCCATTTAGGCAAGTGTTCTTTCGCTCTAATGATCAGGCATCCTTCGGTTCTGCCAGTGTAGCTTTTTCTCCAGTTAAGTTTAAATTGGTAAACACAATGTGCCGTGGCACCGACAGCCTGGTCTCCTTTGAGTGGAGGCACTGTTAGCTTCTGGTTCCGACGGAGTACACGGAGTTCAGTTACATTAAGTGGCGGATCATATAATCTGTATTATAGGTTGTAGAAGGGTCTCCGTAAGAAATTTTCACAAGCAATCACTTTGGACAGCAGTAAAAAACGAGCTGGTAAAAACACTCTCATTAAGTCGACATTTATTTACGTGACAAATCGGTAGGCCAATGAATACATTAAGTTACACTATTAGTTTTTTCGAGCTCAATATATTGCTTCCAATGTGCCATAGTCCACGTGAACTTGGCGGCGGTATTAGTTGTGTCCAGTTTTCCGGGTCTATGATAGCCTGCAACCAAGAATGCGCCCAGAATAACTGATTGACAAGTATAAAGTGGACAGTGTGCATGCAACAATTGGAAATGTAGACGTTATATGTTAGTACTTTCTCTGGACGGTACTTATTCCTAACAAGTTCATTCAGAGCACGTTCGTTGGCTGTACTCTATTAAAAATCTGTTGAATTAGTCTGTCACGTACAGTTAAACAGGGATTTGATCGGTTTACGGTTAAAGACTTCCGTATGTGGTAGTAACTATCGCATTTAAAACAACATTCAGCCAGCGGTAAACTTGAAGTCTAACAAGAACAAATAGATTTCTTTGCTATTTTCTAGAGAAGGTGGTTGAAAAGTAATCAACTTATTCTGAAGCATCTATCACTTCAGAAAAACCCAGCTTGGCTTGCAAAACTTCGATGCACTTGGTATATGTCTGTCATGAAATAAAACAAAAAAGCTATGAATACACTAGATAAACTTGGTTCCATACTTCGGAATGCCTTCCCAACTGAGCACTACGATCTGTTCCACTAAAATAACTATTCCATGTCATCGTCATCTCACAAGTTGTGGTAGATTCTCCTGTTTCCATTGAAATGTTTACAATTTTATCTTCATTACATGCCATCTTACACTCGGATCAAGATTCATAACAAAAAGGAGTAAATGAATATTTAGCAAATTGATGTTTCTATCGAAAACAATCCGGATGTTTTCCTACTTTCGTCGAACTCGAGAGGGATTATGTCCTCCAGTTTTTGCTTAACAATGCAGTCTTTTGGAAACGGTAATAATATCAAATATTAATCTATCCTCGTGACTGTAGTTTGGATGTGTGACTGCAGTAAACAAGTTCGTTCTCGTTGTTGCGGTGAACTGTTTACATAATATATCACTAATATACTACAAGTGTAGGGTTTTACATCCATGTAATGTGTTTAACAACTTTCTTTGGTTCTACACTTCAACTGTGTGTTATTCAATGATGTAGGAATGCTTGTTAAACGTGTAGTAACAGAAAAGTGATTAGTAAAATTCGGTCTGAATTTACCGGCCTTGAATTAAGATATTGGAGATTAATGTTTGCTTTTTGCCAGCTTCCTCTTTAAAATTTACTCTAAACGCTCACCGGTTCCGAGTCTATGATATAAAAGGTGAATCTAAAGTGTTGATGAAGGTGTTCAGTTTAACTGACTATATTATAAGAATCTAAGAACTTGTTATAGGTAAGTGCAGTTGAGGCTTACCTTGAATACAATTGACCTAAATTAACAGAACGATCACTGTCTCCTCTCGAGGCGATGGGAGCAATTAGAGCATCACTCACAAGCAAATATGGCCTAGTGTTAACCTGTGATGATTCAGTCGAGCCTAGTGCAAGGTCAGTGGTGCAGTGATCAACATGGTTGCCTCAAGAAAACATGACCACAGTTCTAGTCCCGACCATGGCAAGGATATGCACTATGGATCAGCTCTAACAAGAGTAAGACTCCAGTACAGTGCTTCTTTTCAAAAGGGGCCGATTAGATTGTCTATGGGAATGCCACAGCTGTGATCGATCGTGGGTTGTGTTCAATATTTATGTACTGATAGTGTTCGAACAGGGTGATCGGAATACAAATTTACTACGTGTAGTTATTTCTCACACTCTTGTTCATTATAAACCCTTAACTATCGTGAATATAGAATTAACATTTTACATCTCAAAGACAGGTTGGTTGCCAATGATGTTGGCAGTCAACACTACAAAGCAAACAACTGAAGGGTGGACTGCAGACCACTTAACAACAGTGACACAGTATTTCGGAATTCTCGAGCAGGAAATATTAGTGAAGGACGGTGAACGATGATGCGTTAGTGGTGTTACGATCGGGGGTCGAAAAGTGTTGCACGACGAGAACAAACTTGCTTCCTACCAACTAACTATCACACGTTAAAGGGTACTCCAGTGCATCTCTAAACAACTTCTGCCTTGATTTCGATGGCCCTTTCTCTCATATCTGCTTACCGACTGGTAGATTGTAAGGCAGAAGGCCTTTTTTGAACTGACTTCTAACAGTAGAACTAGCTTCGCTACAAGGTTTATGCTTCTGAACATGGGAAAGAATATTATTCGATGAGTGTTCGTTACAATACAGACTTTGATTAACAACTTGATGTATGCTGCGCCTTGGCACAGTCAGGGAGTTTGCAATGCTGTTCAAATTCCCAGTGGTGTGTGGGCAGGCCGATAACAAGCACAAGTTCCTACAACAATGTCCGCTTGGTCTGTAATCTTTTCTCGGTACACTTGTAACAAACTGTCGTTAAAACATTTTTGTAGTGAAAAAACAAACATTTTCTTGCACTCTGGAAGGGGGGCATTTTACAGTCTATTAATGGCCTGAACAGTTTTTGTGGATGGGTATCGGTACTGACGAAAAAAGTGTTGAAGTGTGGACGAGAAACCTTTAGATAAGGTGGACGAATAACAATCCAATAGTTTCCAAATGCTTCAGAAAAAATTGTTTGTATAGCTGTATAGCTGGTTGTGTATTTTGCACTTTCAGACTGGTCTCCTACAAGAACACAAAAACCTGCGTACGTACATAGGGTGTAAAATGGCCATACAAAATTACTGCTGAAAAGTGACTGCGACAAATAATGTCAATGTTACTTGTCTGTCCACTTTATAAGGATGTGGTTGAAATGTGACTGTCATGACTTTGCAATGACAGGAGTCCAGCTTCACACTCAAAGGGTTTTGCGATATTCCATCTGGGAAAGTAACGCACTGGAACAAAACTTAGTTCCAGTAGTCTGCAACGCTCAACCTGCACGGATTTCACATGTTCATGTGATGCTTTACCTCTGATCATACTTGCAGTAGCAAAGTGAGCTCCCCTTTGGGGTAACTAGAACAGTTCATTGTTGTCGTTGGAATCCCAGTGACAGTCGTTTACATGTAATTCCGTGAATATCCGCCTGTTTTCCGGTTATCGATTCGTATTTCTGCCTGGAAATGGCCTTTGATAGCTGATCCACAGGGTTCGCTGGAGATGAGCAATGTTGTACTGCTCGTGTCTGTCTGTTCTACATTTGCTGGAAAATACTACATCGAGCAGCTGCACAGTTTTTAATCTACGCAACGTGATTGCCTGTTTGTGACGATACCAAAGTTAGTCTGTGAGAATTATCTTATCATGAAGCGGAGCAGCAAAAACAAACAATATTGAGGCATGCATTCAAGACCGGAAAGCACCGGTTATGCCGGGAGACCTCACCATGTCAAAGTAAATGCCATTTTAGCTAACCGTTTCAGCTTTAACAATTGACGGTGTGATACTGACCAACTCCTCCCTGTCAGGTGTTTAGAGATCAGTGCATTCACGAAATGAACCCACCTGTGTTGTTCGAACGATCAGATAATCGTAGATTATTTTTCCCTTTCTCTCTTGAGATAAAGTTGCTGCTGCTCGATCTGCTTTCCTAACCCCAAACCACTCACCAGCCCTTGAAATTTTCCGACCAAAACGACGAACATAATCAAACCGAAGCCTCACACAGGATACTGTGAGGGTAAACCGCAAAACAAATGGCACGCACCCTTCAAGCGGCCGCGTAAATGGTGGTTACTGAGGCCGTCAGTTGAATAGAAAGTTATTTTTTATACCTTAAATAAAATATTGCGTTGCTAATGCACACCTTTGAAGGTGTTCATGACAAATTTGTGTGAGTTGAATGCTGTAGACCAATCACTTCATCTTCGCCCAACATTACGCTTTTAAAACGCTTAACAATAACTCGTAGAATGCTTTTCAAGTTGTCATCCTAGCTTGTCATCCTAGGGGACTCACTATATAAGGAGCGTCTAGGTTAGTTTGATAGTACATTAGCAAAATTTAATGGCGAATAGATAGTGAGGCTGGATAAATTCACGGGTTGTAGTGCTTTATACTGAAGGCGTATCAGCACAAGAACTCAAACAGTGGGAGCTGGAGAAAACTGAAGCATCAACGACAAGGTGGATGACTCAACCGGGACAATCTCTAATAACCCATAGTTTTTCGAAACTCTTTAGTGCTTTCACGAAGAAATTCTGCATGTCAGATCGTGTGTTTTGTCAGAGACGGATGAATGTAGTAGAATTTACGTCAACCATTATTAAACCCTAATTTTGTGTTTAAGGCTGAATGTTTGGCCAGACTGACTTTGTTGCAGACGCTAGTTAATTCTTCTTAGTTAGTTAAACGCAAGCAGTCACATACAAAGACACGGCAAAAGCTGTGGATTCGAAAGCTCGAATTCCAAAAGCTTTCACCCAACCCCCAGATTTTTGTTAGGAACAGTTAATTTCCAGTTAGCAAACAAGAATATGCACTTCGATGAATGAAGCTGGATATGCAGAATTTAATAGTTTTCATTTGTTTGAGGTTCAATATGTGGAGTTTGTTAAATATTAAATGAGGGCTAAGTAGCAAGATTCTGGTCCACCCAGTGGACTGTGACTGATAGAGCATTTCACATTTTCTACCGTGCCCCGGCCGCCGCGTCAAAAAAGATCGAGCAGCGCATCCTGTCTATAGCCGAGGCGGTCGCAATCCGATTAAGTCAACCGAATTTGTGTTGTTCAAAAACGGTTCGTTCACACGTTGGGATTACCGTGGCAAAACACGTACACTCAGCTCACTAGGCTATTTGATCCCCCCAACTCACCCCAGTTAACACTGACCTTGTGAGTATAACCACAACTAAGTCGTGTTTGTGGTATTCATATGTTCGCCGAGCTTGGCATTTAGGTTGCAAACGTTTCATCACCAAGCGAGGTAACATCATCAGTGTGTGTGTTTCAGCCTATAGTTTTGAATGTGGCCTTTGGTGAAGTTGGATCGATGCCTGCTCTTATATGGCAGAGGGGGTTGACCGACTGGTCTGAATTCTGGTTGGTCGCTTTCTGTCGTGTTTGACCTGACCCACCATTAGTTGATTTTGTCGCAATTGAGCTTTGACCTGATGTCCGACTGGTTGTTCCGTGGAGTCCTTGGGCTGGAGTCTGATTGGCTGCTCTTTGTCGTTTGGGCTTACCGGTATTTGGGCTTGATGACGTTTACGTCTCCTCAAATCCTTGATTCGCATTGGTTTATAGATTTTGTCTAGTTCGATGTGTTTGTTTATTGAACCGGTTGATGAGTACCAAGCTTCGGGAAATTCTCTTGCATGTTTGGTATTTGCCTGAGTAAGGATTTCTGCGGTGTTCAAGTTGAAGGCGTGTTCAGTTTCATCCTCGTGGGAAGAGATCAGGGAGAATTGAATACATGAACACTAACTGGTCATCAAGCGGCATGTTTACAACCTAAATGCCAAGCTCGGCGAACATATCAATACCAAAACCATCAACATGAGCTACGAACACCACCACCACTGTTCCCAACCATCAGAAGTCGTGATTTTGTTTTACCCAATCGACTTACCCTCGTACCATTTCTTATCAATAACTTCCTTTATTGTTACTTGGTTTGAAGTATATTTGTACCAGCCTGAGATGAGAATTGACCGAAAAAAGTTCTTTACGCTGAAACCAAAATTGTTTTAATGTAGACCGTCAGAACTTTTTTCTCGCCTCCGCTCGTGTTATCTTGATCACTCTCTGTAGTTTGTTTTTGCTGTCTCTACGATAATGGTATGAAATGAAATGCACTAAGTAAAAAAACATCAAATTCTATAGTCCTTCGGGCCTTTCAGCTAGCCCCTTCCGAAAACTGGTGCTGCGCTTGAGATCTCCTCTTGTCAGAACTCATTCTTGCCGTAAATGACCAATAATCAGTGTGTCACTCGGATGTTTCAGTAATTTCCGTGAATTCAACCTGAGTTGTCTTGATCGTGGGGTCAACGACTGGAGTTAGTAGGACTGTTACTGTGTCCCCCATCCAGAGAGCGGACAGTCAGCGTATTACCTGCAATTAACCGTGACTAAGCGTTTGTATGTGTCAGTTAATCTGTGTCTACTGTGAGGTCAATGACGTAATGGTTACTTCCAGGAAGCTTAGTGGACCTTTTAATCCAAGACTGATATGCTTCAAGAAGGGCAAAACCCGAGTCTGACAAACCTCGTTGAAATGCTCTGTCTGCAATCTGTGGGATTGTTTGATGACCGAGCGGATCATGCTGACTGAATCTGTAGTTTACTTTTTCTCCCATCTTTCATAGAAAGGTTTTACTTTTTATTATCAGTTCCAGCTAATGGTCTTCAATTAGGTTTTATGGTGGGTTACACATATCTATTCCACCGCAACCAATTTTGGTTAGATTACGCGTCACGGACACAGCATATCCATATGAGAGTATTAGAGTGTTAGTTTAATGCGTCGGTCTTCCAGAGAAAACCTGTAAAGAAATCAGTACTGGAAATAAGACAGTACAGTAAAGCAAATCATCAATTCATTTGCGGGAGTCATCAGAGACGTTGATATCATTTCTGACTTTCATTCGAAATGTGAATCACCTTCATAAAGCTCTATCGAGTTCTCAGTGTAATATTTTACTTCAAAACATTTTGCTTGTTACCAGTATGGAATGTCTAATATCCGAGAGGAATCGTTGCCAACCAATCCAGCAAGACCTGTAGCTACACAATAGGTGAACTTAAGAACATGACTGAGTGACACAAGCAAAAATCGCAGTAGCTCATAGTCAGTAGTACTCAGTAAAATTGAATTCAAGAGTATACTTGTAAAAAAAATTCGTTATTGTCCGGTCTACTCACAAAACGTATCCGCTTATACAATGATATGCTATGAAGGTTTAACCAAAAGGAGCTAGCTCAAAATCGGGCAGTTTTCAGACTACCAGCGAGAAGTCTATTGTTGCGAGACTGGTAGAAAACGGACTCTAGATTTCTGTGAGCCCGGATGAATTAGGTGACTGGAACATTTCATGATCATTTACAAAAGATTGAGGAGTTTTATTCTTTTTTAGACTCAACATTATTTTTACTTAAGTTGGTCAAACAAGTGTGCCTCGTCCAAGTTTTTAGTATTTGCCACCTCCATGGTAATAGTCAGATGTTAAAAACGTTTTTATCAGCTTTTGTGTACTCTTGTCTGTGTTTGATATGTAGAGCAAATATTAAAACGATCGTGCAGGCTTAACACAGTTTAGAGTCGATTTCGGATGGATGTTAAGGTGTTCTGATTAAAACAGGCTGTCAACATTGGCACACATTTCAAACCTCGGTGGATTTGTTTCTACGGTATCGAATTCACTTTGACTCAGACCGAACGTTACCATATACTAGACCCCCCACACACACTGACGTTCGACCACTGACCAATTGAAGGTGCAGTTGAGTTTATCGATCCAAAGTAACCGGCCGGAAATCCGATCGGCCAAAATGATTTAGAGCGTACCAGGTTGTGAAAGATCTAGGCTTTGGTTGAGCTCGAAAGGGCCATAGAAACAGGAAACTTAAGTTCAAACGTTGTTATGCTGGCTGAACGACGTAGCTAGCTGCGAGTTTACATATTTGTATAGTTTAACTTTGTACGGATCATGGCAAACTAACCGCTCGGTTACTTATTTGTGCCCTCAACAGTGTCGTCATAGTCCAGGATATTATATCAGTATAATAAAACAACTCTTAGTTGATCTTTGGAATGTCTTGAATATGGATGGCGAGCATTGATGATTTCTTCCAATAATTTGGTTCTCCATTGCTTAGTATGGTAATATGTCGTGGCAATAACGTCACTGAGAATCACAGTTCCACCCATTTATAGCGTGAAAAATGGATCATGCAAACCTCTACGACGCTAAAGTGAATTATCCAAACGGTTGTAATTTTCTTCTCGCCCAATTTATTCAAAGGAGAAAAGACATAGTGGCGAGACATCGATTTCAAAAGAGGATAAGACAGCAGTTACTTGGCAACTTTCAGCGGCATTATGTCTCGACCAAAACCTCCAATAACGTTATTTCCACAAAATTGTTTTCAACCGGCTAGTTAATAATCATGCGGTCTGAAACAACCAATTTAAAAAGACCATATGTATTTCTGCACAACCGACAGAACGAAAATAACTGTTTGTAACTATCCATGGTCAGCTTAATCATCACCTACTCATGCAAAAATTTATTAAAAGATAATGGGATTAACGAATGTTGTCAAAAAGTGAAATGGATCAATATAAGTTGGTAACTTACTAACCGCGGTCTGTGATTGGTCTGATCAGTGCAGGGTCTCTCGAAGTAGTTTCGAACCATTGGCACAACGTTTCTAAGTCATTGGGTCTGGAAGATTTTCACCCTAGGTTAACCACGTGATACGGTGATAAGAACACTTTTGACTCTGGACTATAAATTTTTACGTTGAGAACGCAACTGATGACACGGCTGAGAAGAGCGAAGACATGTAAACGATACCGAACTAGACTCGTTGTAGTGGGTTTGGTAAGCCGCACTTTTAAAGACGGTGGAAGGGGAGCATTATTTTATCCACGGCAACTTTCGTAGATTTTATTCTGTTTGAATTTTGCTGTTGAAAACTATCAAGGGTATGAAGTTAATTAGCACCTCGCAGGAGTTTGCGGTTTTGGCAGTGAAGGCTGATTACTAGCCTTGACTACAGAAAAAACGTGAAGGTTTGGTATTTTAGGATGATAAGCAGAAGGAAAACTGTTCTTCCCTCGTGCTGGTTCACAACAGACCTGACATGTTTGCATAAAATTTCTCCTCGCTGTTGACCAAGGCAAACACAAAACTTAATAGTGAGTAGCCGTTGAAGGTAAGGCCATTCCTTCCGAATCCTAGGAACACCCCCGTCCCCGTCAAACCTCTCAAACAGCGGACTTTCCAATTGTCAGCATCGTTCCAGTCATGCTTTATTTTAGTCTTTTTCACACAAACAGGCTTACAGAACGAGAGCAACAGCTGTCAGTCTGAAAACGTCCGTATGATGCATACGTAGTCCTGGGGTCGCTCAGTTTGTGTTTATAGATTCGGAGGCTGGCAGTATCCTATGCTATTGCTCTAGGTGGAACCTCCTTTAAGCAAGAGGTTTAACGATGTAGATTAATTTACTTTTGCTCTTCTTGTGTTCATTTTACTTTTCAGTTCACCATTGGTCTGAAACGCAAATAGTGTACCTAAATTTTGCACGCTGAACAAAGGCTGAATAATTGTTGACTGGTGTGCAGTCTGTGCTTTCAAATCAGACTAGTGTATTACGCACAGTTATTCACATCCTTCTGTCATATAAAATTCTTGTCCAAACTCATGAGCAGTATTACCAGGCTCAAGCTCTTCTTTTTTCGAAACATCATTTGTGCACGTTCTTGTGGCAAACTTTCTGACCTCGTCATATGCGCGGCAGAATTATCATCAAATCCAGAACACCAAACCACAACTTCCCACACTTCGTGCTGAGTTTGGCCGAATATACTGGGACGTCTGAAGTAACCTGTCACCTTCAGTTTAATAAAAGTTGGTGCGATGAATAACTGAAATCCAATGAATGACAGGACTTTTGTTTCAAGTTGAGGTGTGGAAATTATGTTGTGTTCGTCGTTTGGAATAAAGTCTCTTGACGCGTTCTATTTTTGACCCCACGTAATTGGGTTTAGTGACAACAGTTGGAGTGAATTCTTGCCGCTGTCTATTAAGTAAGGGTAATTATTAAACCAGGAGGGGATGAACGTCATATTGGAGCTTCTACATGGGTGGTATTCTATGCAATACTCAAAAACCATTTTTTGATTACTTTTTGTTTGAACTATGCAACCAATTCAAGGTTGACATAAACAACCCTACAGATCTTGTGTAATAAACGTAATTCTCCCGTTTTTATCATTTTTGGGCTTTTGGTAAATTTCAGTTTAACGAAGTTAAACATTTGAATTTAACTGTGTCATTCGTATTGATATAAACATTTTGAGTAACATCATTCGAAAAGAAAGCGTTGGGCTTGAGATTCGATCTTGTTGGACTCATTCATTATTGCATAAACTTACCACATTGGGATTTAAAAATCTGAGCCCCCTTTCAAAAGGCAATCGTGAAAAACAGTGCACCGTGGACCTCACTGTAAGCTTTATTGGATTATTCTGTACAACTGCCCAACCACAGTCATCTGTATATACAGTAGTGTTTGTCTTGCAATCTCTAAGGGCCACACGACAAATGTCATCCTAATCTACTGTCTCTTTTTAATAGACACATTTTTCGGTTCTACAAAACTGTTACCTTAGAACATTTCGTTGAGAAGCTGACTTACTCAAATTATCTTAGTTGTCCCAACTTTGATGAGTTCCTGGAAACGACTTGTCAAAATTTACTGAGTTCTGAACATTTAGCAAAATTAAAAATGAGCCGAGATGCAAAAACCTCTTGGTCTCGTCGAACGAAACTCTGCTGTGCACAAGCTAACAATATGAGCTATCTATTATTTATATCCTCTCTTCGTTCCCTCTGAACGGTCTGTAAAGTGATGATCACAAACATATGACTGATGCTGCTAAATGTTGTATGTTAAATGACTAATGTGATTAGTACTGAGCATGATTACGTAAGTATAGTATGTGTACATTATTTTACGTACTACGTGCTTATCGTTTTATATTATATACTACTTTATTGTTAACCGATATCAACTCTCAAAAATAGCAAAAGGGGTACAAAATTAATTCTACTTTTCAACTTAATATTAAATCACTTTCATCAACATTAGAAAATCTGTTCCCGGTTCCCATCAAAATGCATTCGTAATGACACTAATTTCCGTTAAGTGGATAATTCCTCCAAAGAAATTTGCACACGTCTAAACCTAGACAAACAGGAAGCAACTTAGCTGCATCATTTGACACACAAGTGTGTTGCTGCATCCTAACTCGGTTGCGTTTCGACTGAAAGTGATCGATTGTGTGCTATTAACCCAGTGCGTTGCGACAAAAGTAGGGCTAAGTGATAGTCATCCTGCTGTGTGGTTGACAAGCTCTGGTCCCGTTTGATGGTATCAGCCAGATTACTGTGCACGGTTTTGGAATTAGACAGAATCCTTTCGATTTGTCTACTTCAGTGGGAATGGCACGCTCGTGGAATCGTGCAGAATCAAAATAGAATGTACTGTTTATTTTAAACGGGGACAGACCATCTTCAGATTGATTTCCACACAGTGTTTTCAGTAGGAAGCACGTAGATGGTGCTTTGAATTCATTGGAGTAAAAATGTGATTACCTTGTGTAACCAGCCATATTTTTGCATTGTTTTCAAGATGTTTGTCATCAGAATGTTACTGGGAAGCTCGTGTTATTGCACACATTGAAAGTTGTAACTGGATTAATATTATTTTTGCAAACTTCTCAGCTGCAGTCGTATACAGTTAGATTAATCTAAGACAAGCAAATCTCGGTAGTGTACTGACAACCGGCCACCTATAAAAAACGATCGAGTATTATGTTCCACGAACAACCTGCCAAGTTAAGTCAGGTGGCTTGCACGTTGTATCAAGAGTGATTACGTTTAAACTTTTACACACTGATATTTTGGGCCACCTAAAAAAATTAATGTGATGAACTTGACTCACACATCTGTAATAAATGCCTATAATTACTGTGCGACTGGACATGATAGATAACTTGGTGAACAGTCAGTGCCCATGTCAGTTGTGTAGATTTATTGGTCAAATTGTTCGGTGACTGCATACGTAAGGAGCCTAAATTTTTACAAAATTTGAGTTGAACGAGAAACAACGGAAGACTGACCCTAGATGGGTGTACATAAATGTCTGTGAGTAGAATTAGTTAAAAGGCATGGTAATGCACTTATCGATGTCCATATTAATATAGTCAGTTACATCAGACAGAAGCTTTGTATAATGTTTTTTTCTCGGATAGAAGGCAACAAAATCAATGGAGTGAATCTAGGAAGTTTCACTGTGTAATGAAAATGTAGTGTGTGATTATCAGTATTCTGAACAAGTCTAAAAATGAAAAAAACTATTCACTTTTCTTTCAGAAAATGTTGAATACTCAGACAATTCATGGCAAATAGCATGCGCACTCACCATACTGACAAGTATATTTTTTGTGAACGATTTGAACAATTCCTATCAAGTTTATCCTCAATCATCAACCCGTCACATTATGAGAAACTTAAAGGAAATCAACTCTTTAGTTAAAAAATGCCGCTGTCAACATCAAAGAGCTGATTTTTAATTTCATTTGGGCAATGAATAGACATTTTGGTCAACGATGTATTCAGTGCTACTGAAAGCTTGTTCGAATGGACTGTATTGTATCAAACAAATCTGGAATTTTAAAACCGAACATTATAATTTAATACACTAGGTTTCATATGCCAGCTTCCATCCAAATTGGCCAATACATATGACACATACTAAATAATAGTCAGTTTAATCCTGAGATTGAATAACAGGTTACGAAGAAAAACGTCATGGCTTGAAGTTTGAATCAGTTGGTAAGGATTATATGAACCATACCTTTTTTGGTGCCACAGAGAGTAAACAGCAACTACGGAACACACTGCATTGTAAAATCTTGAAAAATGTGTGTTGTGAGAGGTACCGTTTGTTTCAGACAAATAACACTGTCAAGTTCGTATACCGAGCTAACGTTGTAGGACGCTTAAAAAACGTCGCGCAAACATCGCCCAACGGATGTTTACAGTAGAATTTACGCGCAAACGAGGTGACATAAAAATTTTACTGAGACCTGTGATCTAAGAGAGCCTTGTAAGTTCATCAAGAAATGACCATCTAAAGCGAATTTTATTAGACAGAAAGTCAAGTAAAGTTCCAAAAGCCGAAGGATCAGTCATACAGAATGATCAATGCGACGAACTCTACGACCACCGTCCTTGTGGCGCGTGACAAACGATGAAGCACTGAGATGGCCGACTTTCACGTGCACATGATAGCACTGTGACTGGAAACAGGTTGACTTGATAACAAAAATCCGGGATATAAGAGAAGTCCAGCAGAGGAGAGTTATATCTAGGCCCAACAGTCCACACTAGTCGTTATCATTTACGGTAAACTATCTTTCGTCAAACTCCACTACTTACAGTCTCAATGTCTTTATAAACCCTGTTCAGAGAGTAGCAGTGGAAATTTCTTAGTTCAGAGCGCTTGCCAAGCCTCGACGTTGGATTTCAAAGTTAATTTACATGCACGATCATTGTTGATTACTGTGATCCAAATTATACTGATAATAGCCCCTTTGGAGTTGGGGCTATTGATTACGGCAAGCAAAAACAGTCATCCCCATGCCATACTATTAGGCTACGATCCAGCGTAATCGTAGACATCATTCTTTAGGATGAAATTCACAGTAACGGAGAAAGTGAGCTAAAGGGTTTTAGAAATTCCACTATCTACGAAACTATTAGCCGACGTAATGAACATAACTGAAAAGTACCATAGTATGTTCGTGTGCAAGATCCACGAAATTGTGGACTCAAAGCGAGGGTGCCTAAAACATACTCTATACTGATTTGTTAGTAAACAACAAGGGAGAAGCGGAAATGTCGGTCAATTTGCCTCCTGGAAGCGTTGCCGGAATTTAATCCCTGGCCATAAAAACGCTGAGCACTAATTGCGAGCTCTGACTAGGCAAAATCTCTAGTATAGTGCTGATTTCTGAAAGGGACTGATTGAAACTTATAGGTGAAGTCAAATGCCGTGATCTCTCATGGCTCACAATTTATATTGGCATAAAACGTTTAAGCTACCCTGACTTTCATATCACCTTAATCGTGCATGTCTCATTTTGGTTGTATCTCATCGCTGGACGTTTACCAGGGTTGACAGATATACTTGTCGCAAAATACTCCATATTTAACACAGCAATGAAGAGGTAGGGCGTGTGATAACTTTGAAGGTAACAGTCTTCGCAACATTGTTACTATTTACTACCATATAAGGAATAACATGAAATAATGCGGAATATGGAACGACAAAACAAGTGGAACATAATTTCCGAATTAGACGGTAGAAATCAACCACTGACTCGCTGTTGTCAATTACGCTGCTAGGTTCTTATTGGAAACAGGTGGGTACAGTGTGACACACATCGTAAATCTCTAACCATCTTTTAAAAATAGCCATCAACGCAAATGGTTACACAGTTTTCAAAGTACTTGCAGCAGAGCTTCCAACCTGATTTACAATCAACCGACTACGTGGTATCACGTTCTTGGACAGTTTTACAAACTGTCATATCCGATCTTAGCGGTAGAACATGCAAGTAATTATACATTTCTCATGGTTTTGGTGTCAGGATAGCTATGGAGGTGAATTTTCTTAATAGACACAACCTTTTTATTCCGTTGCAAAAGGTTTCTGTTTCACACTCAACATGAACGGCTTGGTAATGTCTGTTACGTTTAACTTCACGAGGATACAAAGTCCCGAACTTTAATACTCGTGACCTTAAGACAAGCAGTTGCCTCACTACTATATCGACGCTACCGAACTATTTGGCAGTGTTGTTAAGCAGAGGCCGATGGAATTTGTTTCTAAGGTCTTTGCTACAATCAGCCCGTAAAACACTGTTACCTTCCTTATCAGACCATAGAGAGCCACTTCTGAGTTTATAATGGAAAATTAGTACAGCTAAACAGCTGCCACTGTCTACTACAAAACATTTGGCTGCAGGACATTTTGATTTTTTACGAACAGATCCCTCCACTGCTCTCAAGTAAAGGAAACTTTTTCCTGCAAAAGGTATAGAATCATCTGTTCAACTTACCTCTGTGTCAACTAAGATTATTTTGTTAGCTATTTGAACATTTTCTTTGAGTCATTTAACCCATAAGAGATGATGAAAAGTTTCATACTTATAAATGACTGTCGCTCTAAAGGGCAAAAGCACACATTTAGAAAACAAAACCTGTAACACAGTGTTCCGTTTTAAAACTATTTCGCGTTTGTATGGCTTGCTTTGTCTATGTGTTCTCAGAGAGTGGTCTGTATGCGACCTCCCAAAGACCATGAGGCTGTTTTTGGAATTTGTTCATGGTTATACTGTTGAAAACACGAACGAGAGCTTCGGCGTTTGCGTTTTCCATGGGATTGGATCTTCCTTTTTCACATGACCATTTTTACCCCGTTGTCAGTGCAGCCGTATGTGAAAAGTCAGTACAGGTTATATTCGGAAAGGCATGACAGTTATGTAAAAAACCAATCCGTTCCCGATTCGTTTGAGCAAATAGTGATCTATTGGGCTGTTAGGGGCCTATTAGGCTCAAAGTGGTACTAACCGAATGGATGTAAATAGATATGTGGCTGTAAAAGTTTTTGAATGATTACCATTGCAGATGAACAGACTGAGCATAACGCAACATTACGAGCAAGTTGTAGTACTCTACTTTTCAATTACCTCGGGTGGCCTTTCTCAGGAGTGTTGAAGTCGAAATTGATTGAATTGAAATCGAAGTGGTTGAAACGTAGAGTATTACAACTTGCTCATAACGTTGTGTTATTCTCAATCCGTTTATCAATAACATGTTAAACAGGACGCTCAAACTATTACTTTTGTAGATTTGACGTCACGTGCTAGTGATATTGTTACCCCATCAGATACCTGATTTTGCAAAGTATAGATGATAAACTTGGGTGATAAATCTTCATCACTAGGTTTATTGATTGCAACATCCTGCGTGTAGAACTAACCACATGTTTAGGATTTCTCTTTTCCTGATTGTCATTTTTTTCTTGCTACCATTCTACTGTAACCCATTATTGTCCCATTTGGGCTTTTTAGGATAATTATCGTTCATGTTTATCAATTTCAACGACTCTTCATTACTTCTAGCAACCGCTTGCTATCCGTGGATTCACACTGAACAAAAGCACGTTGTATTCAAATTGTGTCGTGAGCTGCACGGTTAAACGATTATATGTATATCGGCAAAGAACGTGGACACATGTTGTAATATACTGTTGCTCTTTGTAGTGACGTCAGCAGTTGAGTAGGGTTGGGAGTATCTCAAGTGATCAGGTTGTAGGCGTCAAAATGAATGCTGAGTTGGCTGAAGGAATCTTTGGCTACTTAACGGCCACTGAATATAAATGAATAAAAGCGGTCAATATAGAAGGTCAGAAGCTGACATTGAGGAGTGTGTTAAACGACATACTTGAAGGTTGCTAACACGATAGTTTCGCAAACGTGATAGCCAAAGTTTAACGTTGACGCAACAGGTTCATAAGCCCCACTGATTAATCTTATGAGGATAGAAGGTCGAGTCGCCTATTTCTTTTAGAAACAAGAGGAATACTGCTATTACAAACTAGCGGTGCCTTATATGAATGTTAAGTGTGCAAGCTCTCTCAGAGGAGACCGGTGTTGAATGGTCTGATAAAATTAAGAGGCGTTATCACTTGACTTCTACTGGCCTAAATGTTCTGTTCATTCATCAAAAAGAACGAAAATTGCGAAGGTGGTTGTGATGGATGTAATCTTAATCAACAAACCAGAATGAAAATTCCTTTAGGTCCATGTATAAAACTACTCCCTTTTGAGCGTACTTAGAGGTTAGCCTATATGACTAACATTCTAAAGACCAGATTACCATTCATTTTTGCTAGAATTCCATTCGCGATATGGCGCTGGAGAATTTTGTCTTCTACGAGCGGAAGATGGCCTAAATGTATTTTTGCAAATTTTTTATTATAAATAGGCATCTGTCGAAATATTCAGATTTTGTTTGGTTATATGTTTGAAGTGAGGTTTGCCGTTACCAAGGTTGCATTATGGCTCTTTCAGGTGGTTAGATTGTTAGCTTTAAATTGCTCAGAATACTGAGTCTCACTTATTCGTTTAGTCATAACAGGGATTAATTGTATAGTGTGCGACAGTAAAATTTTAATTTACTCCCATCGGTCTCCAGCGCAAAGCAAAACTTTTACACAAACTTTCGTGAACCAAGCATGCAATCAATTCCAAGAGAAGGAGACTGCTTCAGCGCCTCCTGTATGCACAAAAACGGCCAGACTGATTGCTGAGCTTCGAATTATGTTCACCTCACGGTATCTCGAACAGTTAGGCTGATAAGAGTCAATCGAATTATCAACATCTCGTGACATACGTCTTCCTTTTGGCTTAATTAGTCTGTTCAGCCATTCACACCTCAGACTCTTCTTGTTCAGCTATGAGTGGCTGTTTTCAAAACGCGCGCATTCAACGATTGCCTATGAAATTTTGAATGGAAACTTATGCCTACAGTAACTCTAATCATGGGATATACTCTGTGAAAGTGAATGGTGATTACACAGTTTCTAATCATAGGGAGTGGCTTGGGTTTTACTTCGATCATTTTTAGTCTTTATGGGAACATACAAAGTTTAGCTGTTCTTGTGAATTGTAGGTGGTGAAGAACTTCAACACCGTACGCTCGCCTTGGAAACACGTTGTTGAAGCAGGCTTGCTTCAAATTTACTAAAACTGCTATGGGCCGGGTCACCACGGGTGCATAGCTTACCGAAACTCTACAAGATTGAGGTACAGCTTTGCTAGATACCCTCAATCCAACGGTATATTTATTAGCAAAATGTTTAACAAGGCTGATGAGTTCCAGACAACAGTCATTTACTCATTACGCTGAAAATGCTATGGTAGAGGTAGCAAGCTCAACGAAGAAAAGAATATCACAACAAATCACCTAGTGACGAAAGATATCAATTGTTTTCACGAATTGTTCCCTGTATAAAACTAAAAACCATTGTCGGTCAAACTGCTGAAACACACGTCAATCGATTTTTCTTCAGTCGACTGATACAGCCAATGCACCTACATGAGGCGAATACCATATTTCTGTTTCCGGGAGGCCTATCAGTGATCACAAGGTGTGCCGACTGGAATTCATTCTGTCCGTCCTAACAGAAATTGTAATAAATTGAGGACAGTCCACGGGCTTTTACTTGTACTATGATTCGAAAAGTACGTTATGTATCCATATTTACCGTCCGCGGGGAAGACGTCAAGGGTTTCCATTGATTAATGGGCTAGCTACATCTGAATATGGAACCTTCAGTTCAGTATTAGCATGATCGGTCGATCGATCGTCTCAAAAACCCTAATGAAACAATCAACTAAAATTACAAATGAAAACACTAGTTATCGACAGTTCACCTGGAATATTTGACACTTAAATTGGAAGCTTTAACACAGTTCAATAAAAAATTTCTGTGATCCTTATTTTGCTTTTTGCGCACGAAATGTTCATTCGAGATATTTTGTACAGTAATCAATCAAGAATTAGCACGCACATCCACTGAACTTCTCAACAAACATGATTAGGCCACATCGAGAAAATTGATTGCGCCCAAACTAACCGTCACCTTACAAGAGATTCACAAAAATGATGACGGGACTTCAACCAGAGTCCTGCTGAACATTCTACGGACTGCTACGTCAACGGAATACTGTCACGCACAGTGAAAATGCTGTTGCTTCTATGTGTCAACGGTATCTGCATTTCATGTTGAACCCTCTTCTCACTTAATCACAGACAGACTACGATTAGGTTTGAATGATGTGCGATTTGAGATAAACCGAATCTTCCACTGCTCATCTGTGGTAACCACATTTTTGGTTTCGTTGAGATATCGTTGACAGAAGGGAACTGTATTTGAGCACTCTAGTAGTCGGCCATGTTACCTGTTGTGCTCAACCTAAAAAGAAGCCCCGGTAACCGGGTATGTGCAACCAATGCAATAAAATCAAACTCCTTGAACATTCGTCACCTGTTAATATATAGGTATCGTTTCATTAGTGTTGATGTTTTTGAAGTCATTTTCGTAACCAACAATGTATAAAATGTTCTCAGTTTCCTATGGTTCTTAATATTCTTAGGTGGTGGCCATCCCTCAGTCAACCGAAAGACACGGCCGTCACTACGGAGGCGTCCTGGTGAACAATCCGCATTATTGCGTACACAATTTTGCAGTTTTACATTTTTTTATCTAGCTTTGTTTAACTCCATTGTTTAAACATCAACAATGAAGTATGACCTTGAGAAGATGCTACAAATTTCATCACAACAACAAACCGTGCAGTCTGCTGCTCGTGTACTCGGTTTCAGAATCCATCTCCAAAAACAACTGCTCACACCCTTACATGACAGCATATGATCAGGATTCTCTTGGAACGTCGATAGAGAGTTAGCTGAAGCATACACAGAACGTTATAGTACCGGTAATTTCATTCCATACGCACTGTTGGCCTAAATTATTCCCACATCTACTGTCGGCCAGCCGGGGTTTGTGCCATGTGAAACTGTTTTAAGAAAGCTCAAATTTCTCATCAAAAGTAGACAGTGTGAATGTGGTTTGTGGATACCGTAAAGCGCGGTTCCCACATCAGTTGATGTCCTCACTCGAAACAGGGTGAAGCATCGTGAACAAGTCAAACAGAAACCAGATGTGGAACAACCAAAGTAACACCGAAAGAAGACTCGTTAATTTTTTCGTTCGAAACATCAAGTGTTAACTGGGTTGTAGTTTGTACCCCAATAGTCACGACAGCATGCTTGGTGCGTGTCATCAGCCAAAAACGTCGTAACACTCAAACGGACAAGTGCGTCCATTTTCTCCGAACCCAGTGGACTTGTAGCTACCTGGCGGATAGAAATCTGTGCATCTCATCAACCCATATAGATCACTCTCATTACCGGCCACCCACCAAGAACCACCCACAGAGAACAAGAAATTCGCAAAATAAAATTAACTAGCGGCAACTAGCACTTCACTAAACGATCGATGCTCAGAAGTCTTTCTGTGATTTCCTAGATACAGATTTAAGCTTGCTTATTCGTCAATCAAATAACCAGAGATTGTCTTAGCAAAAAGTAGACAATTTAATAACAAATTGTACAATGTAGCGTAACAGAACTTTTAGGTAACCTGAGTTTAATGAGCTGAATGGACGACATCTCCGTAACTGCTCACTTGTTTTCGTGGATCTAGTTGCATTGGTAGCACGAAATCAGACTGACCAGAATGAATCCGAAATACCACCCAACCCAGCCTACTGGAGGAATACTGAAGTCGACAACTGATATATTATTAACATATCGGACTGTTTTTTATGATTTCATTAATTTTACCGGTGAGTTTTGCGTGCTGTAGATTGTTCAGATAGTGTTAAGAATTTCTCATCGTTAGATCACCAACTTGATCGCAAAAATTCTTGCAGTGGACCAAGAACGGTTGTCTTGGGATTTAAACTAAATACGGTAGCCAGATCTCTTGTTGTGTCGTGGTCTTCCCAAGGAAGAAGTCAAGGGAATTCAGTTATGTACTCAAACACAATTCTAATACTGTCGTTGTTCATCTTAGGCCCCTTAGAGCAGTATAATTTGTCCTATCATTGACGTATCGGGAAGAACCTTCCTCTGTCGCGGAAACTGTTGGTTTCGTAATATTTGCTGGATAAAAGGATAACCGATTAAAACCGTGTGTGTTTATTGGACAGTTTGTGCTAATACTTCTCTGGACTTTCAGATGATTAAATTAAAACTTTGCTGGCAGATGACTGTAAAAAACAAGTTATCTTCAAAATCTTAATTTAAATCTGAGGTATGTTCATTACTTAGTTGGTTGTTTTGAGTGCCTCTTATAGAAACGAAATTTAATTATTGATGGACTGCGTAGCAGCTTTGTTATTCTGGAAGGTATTCAGTTCTGACATCTTCTTTCCTGATGATTGTGGTAAGCGACAGATGGCGAGAGTTGTACACAGCAAATTCTCTGCTGGGTCGGCTAAGAGATATAGTGTCTGGGCTGTCGATTCTGCGGATTACATGAAGAACTTCGCATAACAGTATGACATGGGTTATCAAGTCTAACCGTGATATTGTTGAGCTCCCTGCACTACTTTGTGGCTCAGTTCACACGGGTACCGCAAATTTTATTTA
The DNA here is from genome assembly GCA_008508345.1 of Paragonimus westermani. NCBI lineage: Eukaryota > Metazoa > Platyhelminthes > Trematoda > Plagiorchiida > Troglotrematidae > Paragonimus > Paragonimus westermani. The sequence continues at coordinate 70,220 of QNGE01001438.1, read as the reverse complement.
ATCTTAAATCCAGTGAAAGGGTGTGCTTTTCACGATTGAATCTCTTTTGCAGATGAAATCTCCTTGAATCGTAGAATAAACTGACGCATTCATAAGGAAGAATGAAGGCTTTTAGTGACTTTCATGTCACGAATTGAGCCTAATTTATTACTGGTTGAATTTATTATTGACCAAACGCCGTCCATATTGGACAACTGGATCGCTTCGGTTATTACAACATACATCGAAACCAAAGTGATAGCATTATTCATCCCACTTACATTTGAAGTGTTAAGTAATATGATTGTGGTTCGCTTTTTGAGAAATTCTTTAAACCTAACCGAACACTGCAAAGGAAACCGAAACAAAACGATATTCCCCCTCTGATTACGGAAAACCCTCAGTGGATTCATTTAATGTATAGAACTGTTTTAGAAAACGCTGGCATGGAAAACCTGTCGTCAAAACGACAAACACCCTGATACCAACACGTCACTCTTATGCTTCTTTTAAATTACTGCTTACGACAGAAATAGATGTCAGAAAATCTCGCATCCTAAAACTATCCTCAGAACGGTCATGTATTGCAACGTGCAATGAAAACATTTGTTTTTTTTAATGTAGGCGGGCATTTTCATCAAAACATTCCACTCATACTTATAACTGTTAGTATTCGGATACCAGTAGTGTATCTCCCTCTCCGACAGTTTTTTAATTCGAATTAAAGTAAGTCCTATCAGATGATCTTTCAAATATAGAATCTTCATCGGATATATCTATGTGGTTTTTGAGTTGATCGAAGTTGATCATAAAAATTTTTTACGGAGCATTTGTGCTGATTGCATTTTTGATGACAGGTGGAAGAAACGTTAGTTTCTAGAACTAATTTTCTATTGTTTTTCTCTTAACTCGTAATATCTTCAAAATCGTGTGTATGGTTTTACAAATACACCAGCGAATCTAGTGTTACCTGTGGGAGACAGCATACGTTGCCTGTCGTAGACCAGCCTGTGCAGTGATTGCACATTAACCTAGTGAGCCTACAAAAGAAACGTGTTAATTTGGCAGTTCACAATTGTCAGTTTTTATAAGGGTCCGCTGCAAAATAGTTGTTATACGAACATATTTTCTATTGGATGTGTAGAACAAATACTTCTTGGAATTTTGAACAAAAAACTAATTTCAGTACAACTTTTTTAAGCATGCAGACTACTACTGTAGCTTCAACATAATCTAGTAGGCGCCGACTTCGTGAATCTTTCATGAAAAGTGGAAACTTTCCCGGTTTTATCCTTCACGGTTGAAAGCGCCAGTAACAGATTTATCAGCCATAGCCAATCTATGTCTTTGGCTACACTACTGTTGGTATTTAAACAACTTTGATCAAAAACGCACCGTTCGCTGAATTCAACTCATCCTGCAGCTACCGACCAGTAGCATCGATACATTTTGGCAGAAACATGACACGTAATAGTTGAACACATGGTGAAATTAATGGAACAAACATTGTTTATGCGATTATAATGGAAAGACAAACAGATAACTAGGTTGTGCAACACTTGCTTGATCCAGACCGACGAATTACTACTACCGAAGTAATTTTGATCGCTTGAGCGATCGGCGGATGTAATTCTTTTCGACTAGTTTTGTCTGTTCATTAGGCAACAATAAAAACCGACCACTGTGCACGCTTGGCTATAAAAATGTGAATCGTGGCATAACATTTCGATATCTCGGCACACAGTTTTAACCTTCAGTGTGTTGATGAATTACTTCCTGATTTCGAAACCGTTAACTGCATTGTGTAGTTGTGATAGTGCAATGAAAAGTTAACAGAAGGATGTGAAATGGTATTTTCAAGTCTTCTTATCATGACTTTCCTAAAAAATAACTTTCACCGATTATATTTCTTTCTTTGTTTAAAGCAGTGAAATGCGCACCATGTGAACAGGCAATCACACTGGAAAACATTGCCAGCAGTTATTGTATGGCTGATGTGGGTGAGTTTTTGCTCGGCTCGCTTCTGTTGTGCACTCGAGTTTTGGGAACGAATTCATTATCTAAAAACAGACTATTAATTCCTAAACATGTCAGTCAAAATGAACCATATGACTTAATTATACAGGTGTTCCTAACTGCTTTGTCTCCATTTAAACGTACTACTTATCGGGGTCATTCACTAGTTGTATTGGAGCTTTTCATGTTCATTTTAGGATCAACTTACTAATTCAGTCAATTTTTAAGCATTTCTTTATGGTCATAACCAGGACAGAATGATTCCTACCGGTTCTCAGTTTTTTGGCTGCATCACTTCTGCACTGTCATCAGGGAAAAGTTTTATATGAAACATTGTTAGTGAAATCTCATGTATGGCAGACCAGCAATTTTATTACTACCGCCCTAAATGTGCACAGCCCAGGAGAAACTACATTATACGAACTCCTATGCTGATTACACAGAGTTCTAGATGTGTCAGATAAGCCACATTCGGGTACATATTCAATGCAGTGGAATGTGCTTATGTCATCAAGTGGGTTGACAAACTGTGTTGTATATATATATATACCTTTTTCGAATAAAATATCTGAATTGGGTTTGCAGATATCCTGAGATTTCAATTTTCAGAAAATTACTGGTCTTATTCAGAAGAGTAAATAATTGTTTTGTAACCCGAATCTCCCAAAAAGAAGACGGAAATACCTTGGTGTGTGTAAGCTCAAGTTGAGAGGCAAATCTCCCGAATGTTATTACAGCATACTGGTCAGTGGCTGGAACATAGGCGCATCACACATTAGCATCCAATGGTGCGGTCTTTCCACAGCGGATCTATTGAGCGTGCTCGACGGAGAGTGTTGCAAATCAAATCTTATGTTCCTGTGGCCACCAGGTCCATTTTGTTTGTGTAGTTGTACCACCTGCTATTTAGTCTCATTCGTATAAACCGGCTGTATGGAATGGAGAAAGCACGTGAAGGTAGCAGGCAAGATGCATATGATTGGCCAGTTGCTCACTATGTTAAGGCAGATACCAGCAAAGATCAAATCCAGAAAACAGAACGTGTGTACTAGGTTAAACTTAGTCTCCACATAACAGACGTCCAAACCAATCCTCTCTTAAGATTTTGTGGATGACAACCAAGGAGCACATTTCCGACTTTGATTTTGCTCGAACCTCCCCTAAGCATTCGACACTGCAATCTACGTAAGATGGCTTATCTGATCCATGGTGGACTGTGCACATCACTTGACCTCAATCCTAGTCAATTACCCATTATCCATAGAGTTGAGGTGAGTTAGCTTCATTTTAATTGTACAAAGGACTGTCGGAAGAACCGTTAACAATTTTGATTAGTTAACTAAGCGAAACTAATCATGTGAATCACCGGTTCACCAACTGTGTATCAGACGACACGCTGTCGTCCCCTTGAGGCTGTTTGCTTGCTCCAGCAAATGTGAAGACTAGTGAAGTTGACAGTCGAAAGGGAATTGAATGCTGCAGAACGTAACTGTGCTTCTAAATCTGTGTACCGTAATTTGCAAAAAAAATGCAGCAGGTGAAACAGTGCGTACTTGTACAATAGTTTGCTGTTAGAAAAACATTGGTACTAAAATATCTGAGGTTAAGCCAAGAAATTTAAAGAGCTGCAGGGGGCTGGTTATGTAATCATAATCGCTAAAAATTACACGATGCCAACAGGTAATTGTACGTGGTTTCTCGTGATACATGTAGAAAAGGAGGAAGATGCTTTTTCGCATCACTCTGTAACTCCGTTGAAGTTAGTACAGCAAGCAGAAATTCTGTTTGTTTGCCTTTAAGAACAACGTTGATCTTGTGGAAATAGTGTATGATGTGGAATTCTGACTGCGTACAAGTCAGCAACAAAACCATACCACGGAAACATTCCCAACCAACATTCATCAGAATGCTGGAATGTCCATTATTGATGTCTTATGGGACGACTATGCATATTCTGTGTTCTCACCTCTTCACCCTGTCTATGATCCATGTAAGCGGCACGGTTGCATTCAAACAATGCGGCACCCTGAGTCAATTTCGAATAACGTAATCGAAAAACAGAACAAATAAGTATAGCCAACCGAAGTCTGGGCTTTGCACATGTGCAGTTCTTGTTCTCGTAATTTAACAATAAGAAGTTTGTGCGGACACAGCCTCTCTTGACTCACAATCAGTCCAACTCACAAATAGCAACAGTGACAGCCTGTGATCGTTGTTGGCCAAACTTCTTTTCCCTCTGACCATTGTTTTCAAAAATATCATGTGTTATTAGCCTGCCAACTAAACGCAGAAAACAAGTTTTTCTTCTCATTTGCTGTTCGCGTGACTGCTTGTTTCTTTCCGCATACAAGGCACAAACCGTTATTCATTCTTTTTATCCTGTATGGTAGTGAATTATTATATGTGCCGAAAGTTACAATAGAAAGCATACAGTAGTTCTGCTAACTCCTTCGTATAACGCTTTTAGTTGTACGGATTGCACTACCGTCCACGTGACTCTCTCAGTTACATATTTTGCGCACACCAGTGTAACAAACTGTACGAATCCCAGTATAGAATAACGTAGCACGCGACATGTCGTAACTGATTTCACATTTTCAAGCAAAACCAGCCAAATATTGTTGATTGCTTGTAACCATTTTCATTTGGTCACCTACCTATTTCCTTTCAGTTCTGAAGGCTTCTTTGAAAGATGTGGTACTTCAACCAAACCGTGCCTCATTTCAATTGATTCCAAGCCAGAGAACGCAAGCTTTGAAGCTCACCCGTTCCGATGGTACAGTATGGACTAGTTTCGACGCACAACGATCACTGAAACGAAATAGACAACGACGATTCCGCCAACGATCCCTCAAGTCGCGAACATATCGCCACACCTATAAGACAGTACCAAAGCAAGGGGTTCTTGGCATGCATAGTCAGGCCTCTTCGAATGCGCCCGTATCTTACTTGGGAAATTGGCTTGTTCGAGGACGGAGGTCTACTCTACATTGGAAAAGTCCTTTTGCCAACCAATCCCAACCGGGGTGGTCGTTTGCGAGTCCACCCAACGGAGGTAGAAGTAATCGCGTGAATCGGCGACGGCGTGCTCAAAACTCAGAGCTACATGAACTGGACGGAATTACGGAATTCCAGCTCACTTGTTCTGCTTGCTCTGGTCTGTCTCATTTTACGGGCACTTCGGGGGCAAGTAATTCTTTGAGTCAACAACGTTGGCTTATAATGGGTCGTCGTATTTTGGAAAAAGATGGAAAGAGGGTCTCGAATATTTTGCAGGTGGGGTTTTTAAACTTATTTTGCCTCATTTGTAAAACACTATAAGTGTTTTGTTTTCAGTCCGCTTTTGTTGATATCTGCAAAGTACTCAATATTTTTCCGCGATATAAACTGCAATTCAGGACTCCTTGAGGAAACCTTGTTGAACATTGTGCCACTTAATTTGCATTGGACACGACTGAATTACCATACCCGAAAACTCACTTCTCTCCACGTTTCTTTGGCTGTCCAACTGTATCCATAGGAGCCAGATTCACTAATTGGTAACGCCGGGTAGTGAGGATTCTTCGTAGGATATAACGGAATATGTTTGTGGATAACACCAGCGTATACTGGATTGACCAAACAAATTTCTGTATAAAACACTAACCAACCAGTCATTCAAAGATTGGACCAATTGGTAAGTGTATCTGAATACGAAAGCTTTGATCCAATGTAAGTGTACTTATTTTGTAACGTTAAAATTAGTCACAAGTTAACTAACATTTAAAATGAACCCGCCTTACACTGCAATACATCAAACTGGTTAACGGTGATGGCTCGTGAGCATCATGAAGAGAAAATCGATTTTCAGGTTGACCATCACTCACATTTGATCGCAGCGTTCGCATTCAGATAGACCACGTTGCAGCCAGCCTGTTTCGAGAAGAAGCACTAGACTCGAGTTTCGCTCTCATGAGAGCTCATCAGTAGTGCATATCCTTGCCACGGCCGGGATTTGAACTCCGGACATTCCAATCATGAGGCAACCGTGTTAACCACT
>QNGE01001438.1:50560-64169 GCA_008508345.1 Paragonimus westermani | reverse complement strand
GAAGGCTGCGATCAAATGTGAGTGATGGTCAACTTGAAAATAAACCAAATCCCCGACTACTCATCAAAAATCGATTTTCTGAGTTTGTATTACCATTCCGTACACAAAATGTTTAATAGCACACCAGAGAGCTATCTCAAGCTAGAATAAAGGTGGTCGTATGAATACCAGTCGGCAGATCAGGGTCTAAGTCAATAGGATTTAACTTAACACGTTAAAATCCCAAGTAATATAAAACCTTCGAATATGTTGCCAAAAATATTGTTCAGATTGTAAAATTAGAACCTAAGTCAGAAGAATTTCGAGTTTATAGTGTCATATATAATTCCTAAATATTTCTCTATTGTTCTTGGAGGTCACGTTAACTCGAGCCACAGTATGTGAGGTCAGGAGGCCTGTGGGTGTAGGAGCATATCATCTTATGAATGCATAATGTTTTCGTTGATTGGCGACCTTGCGCAGAGTCTTGACATCGGAACAAATTCCAGCCAGGCCTCAACCTATGTCATACTAGAGAATAAACACAGTCATTTCAACAATTACCTCATTTTTAGCGAAATATATTTGATATTAACAACTGTTATTGTCAAACTCAGAGTCACGCTTTCTGAACCTGATCAAATGTAAAGTTCAAAATCACTTTTGTATCTCGTCACCTTTCAAGAGATGGTCACCCAACTGCTGTTCGGTTATTTACGATTGAGCTTCCTTGAGTGTAGCTTAAAAAATTATTCTTTCATAAACAAAGCTATGTTTTGGAAAGTCAATTTCAGCACGCCAAAACTTAACGGACTTGCAGGAACGTCCGACTTTTTCCGTTTAGTTGGCATTAGTCCGAACACAACAACTTATTGACCTCTACCTCCCGTATGTCCTCCGGCATCATATATTTTGGTCGCTTTTTGTACACACAAACGCAACATGTAGAGTCCGGTGAGATGCAGTCAAGGGAATGATCAGACCCCGCTTATCTTGGCCTCGTCAAGTAACAGTGAGAGTAGAGAGAGGAAGGGAGAGACAGTAGAATGGCATCTAACAGGCAGCCTTTTTGTCACTTCTGTGGATGCACTTCGTTGATCGCTGTTCACAAACGGTGTACTGCCTCTGAGGTAACAGATCTATTACCAAACGCCATTAGCTACTCCCTTTCCCGACGTATTCGGCCAGACGCCTTTCGTGTTGCGAAGGTCCCGGTCCAAAAATCTAAAATGATTATTAGTTAACAGCGTACTGTCAGCTGTCTCTAAAGTCACTGTCGAAGCAAGTTACGCACTAACAGTTCGAACTATTGTATACTTTGACTTTCAGCTGTAACAAGCTCTTGCAAATTTCATTGATTTTATTCATTACTGTGATTTTCTTACATCTTCATTGTCATAACATTTCATTACAATTAGGTCACATTCCTAACTAACTGGGATCGCAATTCACCAGAATTTCGACGTTCTTTGACCGCAATTCGAACCCAACCGGTTTCGCATCTATGTCCGAAGAAAGTACTAAGTGGCGACACATCTGTGTCTGCCACTTTGGATGACACTGGGCCCAACAGAAACTTGAAAATTTTGCGGTCCGTTTCCTCCGAATACGCTGACGCACCGATTCGAACGCATCCGGAACAACCACTGTTACACCTGGAAAGGCAAACCGGTAGCTATGGCAACTCTCAATCACTCCCCTCAGAACAACAGAAGTTGAACGCCGTTGCCAACTCCGCAATAACTAATGGTACAATGGACGCGTACACTATAAGAAGAAAAGACAGTTATGGAACTGGTACCAGAAAAACCGGCAGACAATCTGATAGACCATCATTGGAATCCGAAGTGGAAAAGAAGCTTGTAATGTCCAGTCAGCACTCGCGTACGACTTTTAGCCCCCTGGAACATTACCGACCTGAGTGGAATGTATCACAACGTAGACCGTATGGGTTGGCGGATAAGCGCATTATTCCTCAGCATTGGATGACTGTTGAACGCAGCACAAAAGTGCAGAAACCGCATTCATGGGATTCAGAGAGGGAGACAGAAGCAGCCGAACAACAACGGAGAAAGTGGCGTCGTGAACGTAGACAGTGGATTCGAAGACAAAGGCCGGATCGCTTTCAATCACAGACTAGGAAAAATGGGGAGAAGTTGGTAACAGATCTCCCAACACACACTACATTAAGGCATCAACCAATCAATCCTTACGGAAGTGAGGACATTTCTCAGTATGAGCGGCGCTTTTGGAACAGATGATCAAAGTAGTGGCAGTCAATATGGGTCACGATATATACAGGGTATATTTATGGGCCATTGCGCCGCCTAACTAAGGAAGCAGAAACTGTTCAACCTATATCGCATTTACCCCTCGGTCTAGTCCATCAGCACGCATTTTATCTGCTCATCAAAAACTACTAAGCAACATTCATCACATTATCCATATGGTATGCTCATTATGGTTCGGTCACACATTTTGCTCGTTGTGTAAAAATGGATAAGCCGATCATCGACTTATCCATCACGCTTGACATAACCGGGCATATTCCATCTTCCCTTAAAACTTTGCCGGAGAAAACCGTGAAGAGCATCGGTTTTTCTGTATTCCGGTCGTCACTCTCGATATCTTTTGCATGTATATCGTCTTCTTTTGTCTACCTCAATAAGAATATACTGTCTTGTCATGATGATCATGCCAACATTTTTGACGTTAATGTGTTTGGCAGAGATGGCCTTACTGTGGTTTTTCACTTGAAATATATACCTCTTTCCTTACAAATTTGGGCCAATTAATTTACACCTCAGTGGTTCTTCGCTGCATTCACACTAGCTGGTCGATTTTTTGCTCAAGCGTTATAACTTGGCATAACTGTTTAGCCAGACCATTCAAGTTCCTCGTTTTCTATGACGCCATGCAGTGTATGAGTAGTATTTGACAACTGGTCGCAGGTAACCCGTCAATGGTAGTAAGTTTAAATTAAACGTCCGTTTCGGTGTTGGAACCAACAACGGATTGAGTTGGGACAACCGCATTATGGAAGTTTTTTAAAATGTATCGGGATAACGTATGAACTACTGGAAAAATTAAGTAGCCTAGTTATAAAAAGAAAAAGATCGACGACGCGTTCTGTTATATTACGTGTATTACACTATAGATAATTATAAATCAAATTAACTGATCCTATCGGTTGCGATGGACCGCCAGATATGAAAAACTTGAGGTAATTGAGATACACTTCTACACCAACTGAGTTCGTACATGTAGCTGATCTGAATCGGTGCGTGATGGTGATTCCGAAGGTAATATTTTCCCATTGTTGGCCTGAACGTTGTTCCAGCAACAGCTACGCAAAATCCAGTCTCTAAGAGGACAGCAAACTAATAAATCCTTCCTGAATTAATTGTGTTCTCTACTATAGTCATGGTGAAGTCCGCAGCACGTGTGCGTAAACTCGGCTCGTCTGAAGTTCATAGATGGTATTACGAAACTACAAAGTCCGATCATATGAGTCATGTGTATTTGGTGGTCACAATGCATCAGAAAGAAACTACCAGTTTCGTAGGCGTTGTCATTTAATCACTGAATGTAAGATAGACTGAACAACTAACTAAAAAATGAGTTAGTAACTGCCATTTCCAGCAAGCTGATCTCTTGCTGAGCAAAGTTCTCCTGATAAGTATCTTTCACGAATGCCAACGAAAAACGTCAGCAATATTGTTCATATACTACCGATGAATTTTGCCGTTAAGAAAATAATAGTTACGCCGTGTTACTCTGCAATCAACCATATATTTAGACATGAGTGAAGAAGCGTATGTTACTGATTCCATGTAACCGGGAAACGCAGAAAAATGGAACATGTCAAAACGAAGCAAATCAAGTAACAGACTATTAGCAATAATTGAAGTCTAACGGTCTTACCAATTAAACGCATATCCGAGGGAACCATTCCGATTGCCTCAGAAAAATGGAAATTAAGCTTTTACAAATAACATCCGTGGAACTATCCACCTTGAAGCTTTTCCCATTATGTTCGGCGTCCTAATTCGTCCAAGGCTGGAAACGAACATGCAGATATGTGGCCGTTAGTTTGAAAAAAATTCATTTGCTGAAATTCCTCATTAGCAAATTGTTAGGGAACTTCTGAGGCTTAAAAAATACCCATGTCCGAAGGGGCTGGTTAAATTAAGTCATTTCAGCTAGCCTTACAAAGGCCAAAAAAAGAAAATTCTCACCCACAGCATTCTTCAGGCACAAGGCACTGTTTAAACTCTTCCTTGTTGGTGGAGCAACCTCTGAAGTTGACAAATGGATTGAGCAAGCCACCAGGCAACCATTGTCAATTCCATCCTATAATGGAATATATGATTCAACTCTCTTGTCGCAGCTAAATCGTTTGAGTTATTTAACAATCTGTTTACCACGCTTGTTCAAAAAATTTCCACCAAAATTGATTGAACTCGCGATGGCGCGTCATTGGTCTATACTGTCGTAGGCTGTATCCATTCTGAAACATAACTTCCCTTCTTGGTTTTCGAGGGCATATGTGTGCATTAGACAAGTTGGATAACTGACTGCATGAAAACTTTCAGTTGTCAGGATTACATCCGTTTTCGAAGTCTGTGATTCATTCAGACTCCTGGATGTGGGTAGACTTCATGTGATCAGAGGATGATTCCAAAGACAGTCTTGAGAACAAAGCACACGGCAGTCACGTCCCACTTTGCTAAAAGGGACAACAATGTATTATTTGCACTCAGCTGTTATATTGCCCTATTTTCTTTCATTTGATTACGCTGCCACGTCTCATAGCATGGCGTTGTTTCAAAGAATCGGTTTAATTGGTAGGTTCATTGTTTTTAATACAGGACATGCATTGGCTGTCACATTTCGTTCGTTTTCGTTATCATACTGATGGCGACAGTCAAAATGAAGTTATTCATATCGCAGCCTCAAAAGTAGACATTAAGTGGGCGAACCTTCCACTTAAGTTTCTTACTTAATTCGGCGGTATTCTTCTAACTGTTTTGAGGATATCAACCTCAGTGAAAAGTTCATCAGCCATTAGGGATGCTGTTCTTTCAGGTGGCCCTTATGCGATAAATCCATTGAGGATGGAATCGCTGGAACCGATGTTGGTATCTAAATGTCCGCCTTATTCAGGTTAAAGTTCACACTTCTTCAGAAAAATGCAGCACAATAACTCCATCTCAGACCAGTCACTGACGGCTTTATGAGGTGATGCGATTTATACAGAACAGTTACACAGCTAATCAACTATTCCCTCAACCTCTGTAGCTACTTTTATTTAACAGTTATTAACCTTTAACTAGCTCTTCCTTTTAATATACACTGCCCTTAATGTAATTTTTTACACCATCACCACATGTTAATTTCTCCTACATCAGACTGAAAACAATTATTTACAGGAGATTTTTAATCAACCCCAGAGTTGGTCTATAAATGCAGGGCAGGGCAGTGTAATTAAGAGCGGTAAATTCAGAACAGCAGGCAGGAAAACGGAATATTTGTTACTCCTACCAGCGAAATTAATTACCGTTTGTTGGCACAAGTTGCCAGCAATTCTTCTTGAGTATATACAGAGTTAAACTGACTATCAAAACCTAGTCTATTCGCCGTACAGTGTCAGGTATACACGAATGTGAGCAGTTCCAAACCCATATAATTTTCCTTATTATCTCGTCCTACTTTCCGATGTTCCATAAGTGTTTTAATTCCTCAACTTGCACTGGAACTAACTGAATTGTCGAGAAGAAAATTGTTCACTCTTCGTCCAGTCAACAACATCAAGTAGCAAGCTGACAGTTACGATCAGAGTTAGGTTGATACAAGACTGGAAATCGAATAGACCAAGCTGAACACAGTCTGCCAAAATTAATTGTCCACAGTCAACACATTGTGTATCGACAGCAGTTTAGCTAGACACGTAAGATGAGGCGCAGACTGCTGAGTGACACTGTGATAAATCTGTTTAACTCTCATCTGACATTTGTGAAGCACCAATATTCAGAAGCAAAATAATATCGAACTATTTCTATTCTTTAATGGTATTAAGCTAAGCCCACTTTGTGTCTGTATGTTGACATGAATACAACTGGTTAAATGGAGACCGTAGACTGCTAATCGTTTGGTTGCAAGTTTAACGGTAAAATCGAGGAAGCCGGATTTAATGGCCGTAACACAGTTATTTTTCGTCACATTTTGGAAGTCGGCTGTTTACTATCAGCTATGGCTTTGATCACAACAGTCAATAGAAATGCGACAGTTACGATTAGTTTTAAGTGCGGTTTGAATCACATAAACTATGATCTAGTTCGTTTCTGAATACCTCTGGAGTCGAACTCTTTAGAGCCACCAAGGAAATTCGAATGGGTTTGCAAGATGGCCAATTTCTAACTAATCCTTTCACATCAGTGAACTCGGACGTTGAGTAATCAGTATGAAAATCGGTTCATTTAAGACGTATTCAGAAATATATCAGGAAGTTTGTCCGTTCAAATGTTACAAGAGTGGACAAAGTACAGTATTGTGTTGCTGGCTGGATAGCTTGTAGTCCATCTACGTCAACCAGGAAACGCTTATATGGTCCGTCGCTGCAAAATGAATTATTTTCATCATCCAAATCAAAGTCTACAAGAAACAGATGTACTATTGAACTAAACCATTTCATCTGATTTTCGTTAGTCACTTCTTTTTATTAAAGATACCCTTCTTGATGTCTCACCGTAAGTTGAAAGTACTCACAATGTGCAAATGAACGTTTATTCACATAAGATTGTGTAGACAATTTGGTAACTGTTTGTCCACCCGAAGCAAACGAGACTCAGTGGGTTAAAAAGTAAAGGCAACGTCTCATTTTTGCAAAATGTCCATGTTTGAGATTCCTGAATAGTGTCGAATTGGGGTGATTTCAGTTCAAAACGTTACTTTGAATTGTTTTTAAATTGCCAAAGTAACACAAGTCGCTGAAATTATCATACTCTGGATAAATAGTGTGCAACTGTGATATATAGGCATGATGATGAAACAATATATATCCCGGCTTCCCGTTAAATGTCGGGCAACCGATTGAAAGTCACGGTTTCATCCAACCGTTGCAACGACTGTCTAACCACAGGTTCCCTGCAATAAGGTAATCTTAATCGTTCATCTTCAGCCTGTAACTACGAGGAGTACCTACTGTGCCTCACTTGCTGGTTATCGTAGTTTAATCATTTTCTATACTTTAGCCTACTGTTTTGAAACAGAACAAGGTTCCTTCAACGCTGTTTAGCTCACAGTCTAATCGAACGTACTCTGAAACATAAGCTTCTCTAGCTCTCTTCCAAATGTTGCGGATAATACATCACACGAGTTTGGCCTGTCAAGAACGCAGCGTATGATGTGTTGCACGTCAAACACCTATCCAAACGTTCCAGTGATCTACGTTCGTTGCATATATTCTACGAACCAACCCACAACGAAAGCAGAGCATGATCATTTTTAAAGTAATTCCGTTGGATATCCAGTGCGGCGTAATATTCGTAGACTACTGGAGAGGAGACGGCAATAACGAAGCTGAAGAATATAGAAAGAACTGTTACCATCAGGAGTGATGTAGACACTGAGATTTAGGCATGTGCTCATTAGTTCTGTGATATTTAAGGTGTGGAGGCAGCTAGGTTCAGTTAGAACTGTATGACGCTCATAGTCGTACACGCCCGTATTCATCAGAAGAAAATTTTAACTTCCAATTCGAAACCGTAGCCTATTGATTTTTCCCGCAGCATTTTAGCAAAAACACGACAGAGCGTTCGGCTCTAGCTGCTGCACCATACCTAACCAGACACACCTTTACGCAAGTCCACTATCCAGATTTTAACATCATACATACTCAATTATGGCTTACGCATTCAGACAGAGTTTCCAACCACTTGTTACCGATGAAAGCACTACACTGGATTTTCTGTCTCGGTAGAGCTCATCAGTGGTGCACACCTTTGTCACGGTCGGAAGTTGACATTTTTCTACTCAATGGCGCAGTGATCACGGTTACCTCTCGTAAAGGTAACCGTGATCACTGCGCCATTGACATCACATTTAGAATAGCCAAATGGTCCTCTCTGGACTGTCAAACACTCCCTTTTGTGAGTAGTCAATAGATTGTCATCTACGTTTCGGGGGGAGACAGTGACTCTGCTGGTAACTTCAGTTGACGATCCCCCCAATTAGCACTTCCGATTCAAATGGAAATATTTGACTTTACTAAACCTGGTGTGCCATATATAAGTAATATTCAACCTTACTTCAATCACGTCCTAAATTAATGACTAGTAATCTGCGTAGTAATAATTGAGGGGCGAATTCTACTTGTGAACGTATGACGGGGTCCAAATGGTTTCAATGCAATACTAAAGTTATTTTAAAGAAGGTCTTCCCTGCTACTTTGTGAATACCGAAACGCACAATATCTGTAACTCTGTTGAAACTACGTTTGGGGCATAACTTCATACAAGTTCAGTCAACCATCCCCTCCGGTCAGCAGTTGTGGGGACGTCCACAATGTTAACACTGACTAATATTTACTTTCTCATTAAACAAAAGAAAAATTAAACAAGAATTAGTAGAATGAACCTCAGCCATCCATTAAGAAGAACCTTGTAAACTTTCTGAATATTGAACGGGTCGACTCCGTCACCATGTTGTAGCCTGGAGTCATGGTAACCAAACAACGACAGCTGTGTGATTATGAACATAGAAGACATACTAACAGTTTACTTTGAGTGACATCGTTGCCGTCACTTCTCTTTCTTGTATATCGTTGTTGCTATAGTGAACATGCATTTCTTCCTTCAATATGTACCTCATAAAATAAGTGTAATTTACTTTATCATTAACAATAATAAAGTTAGAAAGAAACAAGGACTTGACTACGATAGTCACAGTGAATGACCAAAGAAACCGAATTGATGAGATCACTTGTTGACTTTGAAGTATGTAGAAAATCAAGTGATGGCATGTAGGCGTTCAAACGTAACGGTCGGGTGAGAGAGATATTGTGCAGATTGAAAAAATTATCTCGCTAGTATAGATCCGTCCCGAATGTTTTCAAGTGTCAAACGCAAACTGAGTGGATTGTAAAGTTCACTTGAATCTGGAGAGTGTGATTCCTTGTGTGTGTGACGACGGAAGGATGCTTGAACAATGTTGAAAGCATTTATTATCAGTGGTTCAAAATCTTTCAATGGTTTAGTCGTTTGTTGTTCATTGACTATAATCACTTCGAAGTGAAAAGTTAGAGTTTCATCGGCGTCCGCTCACCAATAATATTAATGCGTTAACTGATGACGAAAGCGCTGTTGTCTATTCAACTGGGCATGCAAACTTTGTCCAAATGTGCTCCACAGTAACTCATCTACTGTACGCTTTCTAGATTGTCCCACAGGTACCAGTTTATGAGTAAACAAACCATTACTCATTCTGTATTTATGAGGGTTTACAGTGTTTCCAGAAAAGTTAGAACTACGACATACCGGAGTTCATATCCAGCGTAAGGTGTTTGATTCATGATAAACATTCTGTGACCATACTGCCTCACCCACTGATGAGCCAACCGCCGGATTATATGGACGACCTAGCTACTTCAAACGCATTTGGGAGATTTTCAGGAACCGTATGAAAAAGACTAAGAAGATTCTCAAACTATCCGATCGCCATGAAAATAATGATCACGGTTTCCTTACGTGCTAATCAATAAATTGGAATGACCAGTAATTGTTCAACAATCAGGAATCCTCCAGCATTGACTAGTGCGTCAGACCACAATTTCACCCTCTTATAAGCACTATACTACTAACTGGTAATATCAGTATTGGTTGTTCGTACCCTGCTCAACGATTCTGCATCAGATCTTGCGCATGATGTGCTTGTCACTAAACAAAATACCGTACACTGCAATAGCCTACGAAAATGTGATCTTCATTTGGACACGGCTACCTACTCGTATGATTTGTTTGTTCACCTTCTTTTCGCTAACTGTTTTCATCAAAGCATTTTATTTGCTGTAGGATACTGTCCGACGTCTGAACACCTTAACACCTTGCAAGTTATGATTCTGTATAAATAAAAGAATTTAAAACACCAAGCATTTCAAAAGTGAACGCAGTGTCGTTTGTTGTTCAATTTACCATATTCAGGCTATCCAATCCGATCTCTGTCACGAGGTTACACAACTATTTAATGTTTATTTTGGACGGAAGTGTTCACTTTTTCTACACCTCTCATTCCCGTAATCAATCAATAATCATCAAAAAATCACAACGTTTAAATCTTAATTCTTCGTTTTGTGCAATAATTAGTTTGGGGGTGAGAATTTCGGTGATACTGTTAAAGTATCAACATAAGCGAATTGCAACGGATGAATATAATAAAAACGTGTGGCGCAAGTCGAATTTTATTTCTCCTCCGCATTCTCACAATCTGTGACCACATCATTTCAAGTCATTAATCAATCCTTTTCTTATAATCCCTATGAAATTCGATAATAGCTTTAGCTTCTGTTGCACGGCTTAATTGAAATGAGACGGTTGAACAGTTGCTGATGGCAGTCTAACAAACAATGCTCATTATATGTACTTGAGCCACAGGTCTTGTTTGCTCAGTTTCGAGCAGTATGCTCAATACAACGACGGAGCTTTCCACACCTCAAAAGTGATCATACTTAACAATGGGGGTTCTCTAAGGTCCTGTGATAATGAGTGACCCAACTAGCGGAAAAATACTTGAAATGGTATTCCAGTGCTAAATTAGGCTTTATTTCAAGCCGTGTTGGAAAGGAACGTTTGGAAATTCTTCAAACTAAACTTCTGCTGTTGAACTACATGAAACTTGTCGAGATAGGAAATAGTTTCAACCGGGTCATTTAACTTAATTCATGTAAGTAATTCGATCGCAAAAGATATTCAACATGTAAAAGTGAAACAATTTGATGAAACGTTCGATGGAATCCCCGCTGGACAGCCAGCATAAACAGTGTCGTTTGTATCAAGTCATTTCTGGTAGCGCTTAACCTATGTGCAGCAGTTGACTAACATAAACCAGAGGCCAAATTGATTGTGTTCTCCGTTGGCTTTATGAAACGGTGAATGCACTGTCACATTTACACCACGTGACTCTTGCATCGTTCATGTTACGTGAACTCTGGCACATAAGTCTAGTTTATATAAACAGCGGCCACACTCTATAGTTTATAGGTGAATCGAATTTACATTGACAACGAAGTCAGGCAACTAAAATTAACTTTCGCAGTAATGAACCTTTGACATTGTAAGTTATAGACTTCCACTGACCTTCCATGGTATACCAATGAAATGATGTGTACTTTGTTCACACTGCTTTTGTATGGATACAGGCGATTCACTGCGTATTGTCCGCCTAAACCAGCCACAACAATACCAACTTAAAATAACAAACACACCGTTGTTCTACTGACAATTTAGGGCTGACAAGCATTTGTGTTTCGCTCCGAAACTTTCAGTTGCCATATAGGTTCAAACCGGTCCAAAATTTCTTTACCTCTTGTGGTCTTGCAATACCAGCTCAAGCGTACACATCATGATGCGGTCTTGACTAGGATGAAAGTTGATAAGAAAGCGAGACAAATGAGGATGGGAGAAATGCCTAAAAATCATCAGTTGTATTTCACTTAGCCAAAAGCCCAGAAGTGAAGTTAATCTTACATGAGTGTTAGCTTTTGATACAATCTACACCACACATATTTCTCATCCATAAAGCATGCTGTCGTATCCAATTCGGTCATGATCAGTCTATCTGATATTTTGCCTTATATTTGCCTCCTATAGTTGCAGCGTACTATTGATCTCTGTCGTCCTTTGTCCTTCGTTCAAATGTTAACAACACTGCTTTGCACTGTGTGCTCTCCTTACTTTTGACTAGTTACAAGATGATTTTTTTGCTGTACTTCAGGGACGTCTCCAAACCAAGTAGCCACTCGAACATGATGTTACCCAGAATGGATTCTCACTTACCCTATCGACTAGCAATATATCTCATCAATATAGTGCGAGGTGAATTTGGAACGTGGATTGTGTGTGGTTGGTTCCACCAGTTGTATGAATTGTATTATAGCTGGGTCTATCCGCATAACATCCGACAGCATGTTAGGTCTCATGAATCATTTGGAAGTAAACGTAAAACCTTGTGTTCTAAACCCAAAGTTAAATGGCAACTGTGATCCTGATGTCCATTACCCCTTGACCTAGGATTTTTCCGTTTTTCTACCGTTTGAGCTTTGGAAAAATTCCCCTCGACCATTTACTTAATAGTCCTCACCCAAAGTGGGTGGTTGTCTCTTTATCACTGATATTTTTTTAATGGTGGTATCAACTTACTTCTGCAAGATAGCTAACCCTCGTGTTCATTTCCGCCAGCTAGATGTGGTAAACTGTAGAGCTCCCCTCATTGGTTCAAGCATTGCACGTTGCTCATTTTAAGATGGTTTAGCCCAGCGTAGTCGTTGTTTACTGTTCTGCTGAATTAAAGACACACCCAAAGTGAGTGCTGAGCTGGGCGGAACTAAGTAGGAGTTGATTATACAAAGATGAATGAGGTCCTAATTAGTTTGGTAACAAAAATCGATATGTATTGGGTTGAGAACAAATTAACTTAACGACCTCGCTCAATCATTAAGAGGACTATTCAGCAATCTGTTTTACACGAATCAAACAACCATAAATAAGTTAGTTTGTAGTAAGTGTACAACAGTCATATAGATCATGATTAGGTTGAACATGGGCTATCTTTAGCACATATACCACTGGTTGTTACTGTTCGAAGCTGCCGGCAAATGGCATGGCGGAGAGTTTCAATTTACCTTGGACCACATATACGATGCTGTTAGGCCATTTGTCGTTTTAAACCTGGCTATTTAGCTGCAAGAAAAGGTCAGTTCGTTTAACCAACCTATGTCATTGGTTAACTGTTAATTTACCTGCAGATGTAGAGATATTTCTTTTAACAAAACCTCGACAAAACTTCAAAATGGTCGGCGTAATCAATGACGCGAACAATCTACCAACCAGCCGAAGGAGAAGCCCGCGAAAGTCGATTGCGATAAACACTCCTCCTCAAGTTTTCGCTACAAATCACAAAGCGATAAATAAAGGCTCGTTAATCAATCTGTTCCATTCGCAAACAATAATTCACGCAACCACTTACCCCTCGTCGTGACCTTTTTGAAATGACCCATCGGTTAATATTGTTCACTGGTTGCTGTCGTACACATCAATGTAGACATTCGGGTGATTTTGCAAGCGGCCGAAGTGACAGAATAGAAAAGTCAACAACGCGCAACAACATATGTCCTCCTGATCTCGTAGTGTATTGGATTGAGGGGTTGTTGTATGTGAAAGATGCAACAGATAGGTCAGACAAAGATAGAACGTATCAACCAAAATGTTAAACTCGTTGTGCAAAATCAAAAAAATTAACAGCCAGCGAATTTTCAAGTTGACCGTCACTCACACTTGATCGCAGCCTTCGCATTCAGATAGACTTTCCAGCCAACTTCTTTCGAAAAGAGGCACTAGACTCGAGTTTCGCTCTCATG